>JADDOH010020389.1:0-18408 GCA_016648135.1 Agrypnia vestita | reverse complement strand
ATAGCCGCGTATCTGTTTATGTTAATTAGTTTATCGAAAAGTAAGAGGAGAAAAAAGAGGAGAATGCGAAATTATTTACTGCAAAGAGAAAGAAGGACGGACATTCTATGCGATCTTCGATCGATACAGCTCGATGAGTTCGAGAACGATTTCGTTTCCCCGCATTGTCATCTTGACAGATACAGCGCATGCGTATTCACTTGTAAACATACCACGTGGTACTGACGCTCCGCGGAATGTTGCAGTGAGTACGCTCGGGTATCGTGCGCATGGCAACGTTGCCACAGCACGTAGAAATGCCGCGCTATGTTGTGCGCGAGGTCGCGGAACAGTGCACGACGTTGCAACGTCACGTAGACTCTATGCCGCGCGTGCTGTTGAGGGACAATTTGTCCCCTAGTGAATACATGGCTTTATATATCTGTGTTGGTATATTTAAATGAAATAAGAGATCAAGCGCCGCACTGAGCAAGATTCTGCGCACTTTATTTCGGGTGTAACAGAGCTAGTCCACAATATTTTACAGGTGGATTCCTACCTTGATGATGAGTCGAAAATGTTAAAACAACCATGACCTAATATCAATAGTTTTTTTATCTTTTCAAAACGTCAAACGATCATTACAGTATTTTATACCGTTTATGAAAAATTCATTCTTTTCAATACAAGTCAAATGAAGTGATAAAAATCTAAAAAGTATTTTTTTTCAATTTCTGTAAGGTTTCGCAGAAGACATCGCATCCGTTAGAGCTTTTTTGGTCAAACTCAGCATTCTCCTGATATGGCAGGATTCTTACTCCCCCGACATGGCTCCGTAGATTTTTGGCTATTCCCTAAGTTAAAAATACCGCTGAATGGGACCATATTTTAATAAAAAGAATGCGTAACGCGACGGCACAGCTGAACACCATTCCAAAAAGCGCGTATCAGAAGCGTTTTCAATAACAGCACGACCATTAAGAGAAGTGTGTGCATTACCAAGAGGACTACTTTGAAGGAAATTAGGGTAAGTCTTCTTCTTCTTCGGTGGTCCCTCATTGTGAGGATGACATCTATGTTATTATGCGTCCGAGCGTGGCAGAGGAGCCCTATTTTGGAACCGCACACTCTTCCACAGGTTGTGCACACGCATCCAGTGGGTAGTGGGGTTTTGAGAAATCGGTTTTGCTCCTTTTCCTTCCTCATTTTTCTTGCAAATTAATTAGAGTAAGTATTATGTATGGTGGCCCTCGCAGCCCTGTGGGTATGACATTGGCTTCTCACACCGAGGGTTCCAGGTTCGATTCCCGGTGAGGTCACAATTATTAATCTATGTGATTTACTCAAGCCCGGGTGTGTTTCGCTTCTGTAATTGGGCCTCTTGGTCTGTTGAAGCGTAAAAAAAAATATGACAATCTGTTTCTGCCGATCAAAGGTTCGATATTTCTTAAGCACACTACGAAATGAAATCTTGTGATGGTGTATAGAATATTTACCGGAACAACCTCCATGTCCTAAAAACAAATGAAGGGTGGTCTACCTGCAATTCCTCTATGACTGTAGGAGCAGTTGGACTGGACCCAACAAATAGCAATTTGACACAGGAAAAATCGAGATCGGCGTACTTGTTGTGTTTGAGAACTTCACAAATAGTTACTGGACTCAAAATCACGGCATTTGGCTAAAAAGTAAATAAAAAAATAATGAATGAGAATAAAGGTCTCTGCCCACTACACAGTATCATGCCATGACCGTAATAGGAACGTGTCAGGCAAAAAAATATTCTTTGTATTGAAAAGTATGAGACTATGACCACTAGACCGTTTCGTCACCGACCAACGCCGCCGCGTGCCATACACGGAGCATCAACATTTTGCCGTTGCCGATACGCTCCGTGCATGACACGCAACGTCGCCAAGTCGGTGCGTGCAGGCGGCGAAACGGGTAAGAACCGCGTATGATGACCGTTCTAAATCCATTATAAAAGCCTTGCCATTTTTGTCTTGCTACTTTATCAGTTCAAGACGGCGCACGTACCCATTCAATGTAAAATGGAGGATGAAAAATTGATCGAAATTGTCCGCAAAAACACAGGTAAACTACAACCGAGAGAACGGGAACCGTACGGATAGGACACGCGGATGATACGTGGATGACACTAAAACCGTTACGTATGGGTATGTTACGCTGTTGATATATTCTAGAGGGCATAGTAGTCCATGTCGTGTTACTTGACGTGCCTGACGCGTTCCTATTACGGTCATGGTATGATAAGGTGTAGTGGGCAGAGACCTTAAAGGATTCATGCATTTTCAGTGTATATTCACTGAAAAAGCATATTTCGTTTTTTTTTTCGAAAACGTGGGTTTTAATTATTCACTTATATCAGAGCTTATACGCTAAACTACATTTTTTAGCACGGCAACTTAGATAAAATCTTTTTTCTTATAAAACATTAATAAACTGAACATTTTTTACAGTAATCATGAAAATATAAGCATTAATCGACAGGCCGCGGCCAAAAAATTCGTTTTTAGTGTCTTAGAAAAAGATTCTGAGTATTCATAAGAACGCAAAAATATGTTTTCTTACGACTGTAAAGCTAGTATTATGACGATAAAACTGTACTCAAATAATTAAGAAATGTTCAATATTAATAATGATATAAATTTTTAAATTTGCAAGAATTTTTACGTTTTTTGATGATTTCAAAACGCTTTTTATTCATATAAAGAGATGATTTTAGACAATATATTGTATTTATTCACGCACGTTGAGTCTTCAACCACTATTTATCTTTTAAAACACGTTAATTACTATTTATGCCGCAGTTTTAAAAACATATTTATAAAATAATATTTAATTTTCTTTGGACAACAATGGTGCGAAGAAGCAGGATGGGACACGGCGGACAGTAAACGATACCTTGTAGGTTTTCAACGCTTTATCAAGAAGCTCCACGCTGAAGGGCGGCGCGCTGTTGATCCTCGTGAACCTGAGCAGGCAGGAGTACATTAAATTGAACAATCCAGAGATCCAGTACACAGATGAGAAACTCAGAATCGTCACTTTTTCTGGCTGCTGGTTGGTTACAGAACTCCTAAAATCAGAAACGATCCACTTTTACAACATATTCTAGTGTTAGACGAGGAAGGAGTGTTCCCTCTAAGGACCAGTTGTATTAAATTTGATTATAGTAATCCCAAATATAATAATTTCGTTGGCCGTCGTAACTTCATAAGTTATTTTTCCTTTTTTTTTCTTTCTTTTTACACTTACCATAGAAATTCTATCATAAAAACCATAGCCTTTACGAAAACGTGTTGCGTGACTGTTAAAAAATGCGATAATCGATGGTTTACTACGTACGTACGGTAATTACGAAAGGTTACTCTAATCCAAATTGATACAACTGGCCCCAGTTGCGAATTTTCCGCGTACAACTCTGCCATGATAAATGAATTTAAAACATGTTTCCGAATTCATCACTTTATCTAAGGATGAGACGCAAAACTATAGACAAAAAAGTTGTGAAATAAACTAATCTACCCCAAAACGTATTCGCCAATTTAATCATAAAACAAAGTATTAAAATATGAAATTAAAATAATCTCATTTCTGTACTCACTTTGTTTCTCTCTTATCTATCTATGGATTGCCTAAACTGGTGTTATCCATACATAAAAAAATGCATTTACATTCTCATTTAAAAGTGTGTAAGCGTGTTATATAAATGTGCATTAATAATTATATGAATTATATTGAATAGAGCCACTCTTAAGTTTTTACATCTACAAAATAAATTTAATTAAAATAAATAAAATAAAGAGCCTCAAATATCAAAATGAACGGTGAAAATTCGAAACATTAATGTACAACCAGTAATTTTTTTAATACTTGCTACCCAATCTATATGATTTCATGACAGGGCACTCAATTAGGTAGTAGGAATCCATATTCTAAAATTTAGCCTCTGAATATCTGTGGGCGAAAGGAACAACCGAATGAGTCAATAAAATCGAATCTTAAGTTAAATATGCAGAGTTGTTATTTAGATACATATCTAGCAAGAAAAAATTAGATGATACAGAAAAAAAACAAAAAGCGTCCATTTTGAATTTTTTTGAAAAACGGACAAATGGCATGATTAATTATTTGAAAAATTTGGCAAGAAACAACATTAGTAAACTTCTTTCAACGTTCTTGTGCAAAAAACAAAAGTATTAGCGCAAGAATAAAATAAAAACAACAAAGGCTTTAAAAGGTACTAGCTGTAACCCGTCAAACATGATGGAACATTGGTTCGCGTCTTTGCTAAACCCTAGTGTATACCTACTTATGGTATCTCTTTGGCGGTCCACGGAGAGGCGGCCATAATTACATGCATAGAGCGGCTGGTTTGGGTTTGCTGGCCCAGGGTTCATGCCCCACCTCCGGCCGTTTAATTTGTTTTTTTAGCCGTGAATTCGAACGAAATTACGGATGTTACACAAAGTTACGGGGACAGATAGACAGACGGACGGACGGACAGACGGGCACAAAAGAAATTCCAAAATTTTGTTTTGGAATTTTGGAATTTGGAAGTTTAGCTACTGAAAACCTGCATTTTTTTACTTATTCGATTGTTCCTTTCGCTCACAGATAATTTTTTTAACACTTGCAACCCAATCAATTTAATTTCATGTCAGGGCACTCTATTAGTAGAATTCCATATTCTAAATTTTAGCCTCTATACTTTTAAACACTTTCTAAGAAAAAAATATGAATCATAAAAATTAACTATGAAAGATGCCTACCGGTAGCGGTAGTATTAAGGTCTGCTTTCGAGTATCGTTAGCAGCGATATTTGCTTTAAGAAGGTAGATTTGCATCTTTCTAAGTGATGTATTGAAATAGTAATCATATTAAGTTCATACGTTAATAGAATGCTCAGCGCAAATGTCCTGTGAGTTTGACACACCCCCTTCGGGAGACCAGTTGTGCCGCTAGAACAGGATATGAAGATTATTGTTTCTCTCGGATCGAAGTCAGTTACCCTGAAAAGGAAAACATATACAACGGTATAAAAAGCAATCATTTCGAAGTTATAAATACCTTATTCAAATCATTTTAAATTTAATTTGAAGGGTATATAAGGCTAGGAGTGGAATGTCCCATAGTTTGCGTTCGAATTAAATTTTTACTTCGTAATAACATGTGCTAAAAATAATTGTAGTATCCATTGTATATATGAGAAGAATTTATTCATTTTAAAGACTTTTATTAATAAAAGACAAAAATAAAGTTTAAGTAATAATGAAGTATGCAGAGATGATGAAGATCGAAATTGCTAGCACCTAATAAAGATTTAAAAAAAACATTTCATTAACTATTAGGTGTTAAGATAAGTAGTGTTTTTTTTAATTCTAAAACACCCGCTTAAAGTAAAATAAATCGGAAAATGTATTTTATTCGAAAGAAAACTTTTTTAAGTATTTGAAAAAAAGTTTTTTTCAATTAAACAAATAACAAGAAGCAATACTTCACATTCTTTTATCACTATCTACCCCTTTTTTCAAGATATAAAACAGCATAAATATAATAACAGAACTATAGCTAGACCTCATTCAAAAGAATGTGCGCAAAAAATATGTGTTGTTACGATGCAAAAAATGAACACAAAAGAAGTTTTTCTAGTACCCTTTTTTAAACTAAAAAATATATATTTATTTCGAATATCATATTGAGGCTTATAATAGGGCTTGCCAGGCAACTTTCACCCCCGCTTTTTTCTTACCGGACAAAGCTAGGGAATGGTCTTTTGATTGCAGTCGACCTGTAGCATCCAGAAGTTCATGAATATTTAACATACGATAATTTAGCTGTTGCACAGATGTTGTAATGTTTACGCAATAAGTCCATTGCCTTAGCTTTTGAGATGTGATCACAGCTATCTTCAAATGGCTATCTTTTTAATTTAATTTCATATCTCAGTTTTCACAGTTATCTTTCCCAGCTCTGATATGAAAATATCCTTTTCGCTTTAATCATATTGATTGATGATGGTAATGATTTTAATATAGATTACTATTAAGTATTATACTTAACATAGCGCGCTTTGTGTATTGGTGAATCTCAACTACACACCCCTAAGTGTACAAGAATATTTCAACTTAATCACATACTCAAATTGTTCTTCTGTTCCTGTTGGCTGGAGGAATTCCTCAAATGAGGCGAATTTTCCACCCGTCAACTCGTTACCAAAAACGACTATTTTAGCATCGCAATTCAGTTCCAGCAGTACTTCATTGAATATTTGAGACATATTGGCATCGCAGAAAACGATTGATGGCTCTCCAATCTTGAGCATATTCTTGACTTCGGCTGAAATTTAAAATTGATCTAATAAATTTTTATAGTTTAAATAGTTTTCTTAGTTCATTCCATTTTTGCACGTCACCCAGTATTTAAGTTACAGTAAATAAGTTATTTAGTCGATAAGTTGCTTGTCAAATAATGTTTATCATGCGTAATGTGCCCAAGGTGAGTTCTCACGAAAACGATGCTTTTTACGATCATCCAAATATAATTATTACAATATAATGTCAACCTACTTTTTGTCATGGTGGTGCTCAGAGGAAGTACGGGACATCCTATGTAAAAAGAGGCGATGATCGGTATACTGACATCGTTATGAGTCGCGGCACAGACCACCACGAGGTCGCCAACTCCCAAACCGCGCTTCTTCATCTCCTGCGCCACCCTGATGCTGCGAAGCAAGACAGAAGAATTTAATTCCTCTGCGCCTGTCGAAAGCTCAATCTGAAATCAAAATCAGTAACTGACCTGCTTAAAATTACCAATATGCTAAATATGTATTGAATATACGTCGAAAAGGTAAAGCTGCTATATAAAATATTTTATTAAAATCGATATAAACACGATACATAGGAGCAAGATACGCGTATTTTCATGTATGTCTCGTCGCTAGTAGCAAAAGTTTCGGAGAGTATTCTTCATCTAATTTTGAATAGAAAATATTATTTACACTGTGGATAAATTGTCGACTGTTAAGAAGATAAGCCACATTAAAGATTGCATTTATTTTTAATATTTCTGAATTATTTTCTGTAAAACATTGGAATATCACTGTATGGAATAATAAAATGACAATAACCATACCATCTTTTGTTCAAATTTCTGCAAAGTTTTAATAATTTTGTTCAACTTATATAAAAGCGACTGAATTTTTAATATTCGATATAAATTACTGTCATGCTATTCTAACGTTTTATAGAGGATAGGTTAGAAATTTAAAAAAAATGCAAATTTTGATATCGGTTATCTTGTTAACTGTCGACTTAACATGCAAAGTGTAAATAATATTTTAAACTCAAAGTTGATTCCACAGAAGTTATTTTACTAGCTAGGAGATCTCCTGAACAAATAGAGAACGGCATAGATTAACGGTTATTATGGACTTTCTAGTTACATAAAGAAGGTTGATATTGTAAAACTCTTCAATAAACAATTGAAAATACAAGAATTGTGGACGAGATAGGTATAGGTTAAGCATAATGTTATGGGGCCATTTTTTATTTTATTTATATTTTATTTAGAACTATTTTGTTTAAATGTGTCTAATGTATTCTAATAATGCATTATAATTATTATAATGCACAAAGTATACACTCCATAAATAATTTTATAATTTCTATAAAATATTTAAATGATAAAAAAAAACATGACTAAAGAATCCGAGACAATGGCTAGGAAAGACCATAGGTACACTATTTGAAATCAAATAAAAAATTTATTTACGAGATTGAAGAAAAATTATATTTAGCCTGGGTGCTTTTGTAACATATCACAAAAACACAGAGAGGCTTTTTAAAGACTACATATTGTTTTATGTACATGTATGTAACTGTTTATGTCAGCTAAATTACTAGTGTATTTTCGTAACATATTGTCAAAAATATAATGCATATTTTATATACAGTATATGTAAAGTAATATGTTGTAAATAATATAATGTATATATTTTATAATATATAGTCTATTAATTACAACATATGACCACAAATTCGCTAAAATTTTAATAAAATAACAGAGAATTATCTGTTAAATTAATTATAAGAAAATTGTGATTTCGCCACAGCAATTTAGTCTCGTAGCCGTGCTCAATATTGAAAAAATTATACAGCAATAAACATCTGTAAAGGATTTGAAAGATGATTGCTCACAACATAGAAAAATGGATGTCTCACTTAGCAAACATAATGTAAATAAAATCTGATGACTTTTATCATTGTAGCGTAATCATTTAAAACTATCCAGTGGCAATTGAATAGGTATATAATTCTGGAATGGAATCCAAGTGATTACTACATCATTTTCATAGATTTTAATGAGCAAAACATGGGCAATAATTAATTAAAAGAAGCATCTTATTAATCATTATCACCATTACTTAAACATATGAGGAATACCTGGGTGATTAAATGTATAAATTCTCCAAGAATTGACATTAAATAAACGATATCTATAATTACAAACAATATGACACGAAAACAAATTATTCTCAACCACAATGATAAAATTGGATACATTTATTATTTTTTTAATACAATATTTGAAGCAATAACTTGGTTAGACGTTTTGACAATTAAAATAAAATATCATTATGTGTACTTTTACCGACACACTAGAAACTCGAACTTGGCAGATTACAGAAATTAAATGTTAAGATAATTAACGAAACCTAAGACTATCTTGATGGAGATAGACAAAAGACAGAAACCGGTTGACACTAAATAATAAAACTTGGTTAGTGGTGATAATTAATATTAAATTAGCTACTATAAACATTTTAATACCTGATTTATGTCATCTCCGTACGTCTTCAACTTCTTCATAACATATCTTCCCAGATGTAGGTCCAAAGAGTTCTCAATTTTCTCGATTTCTTCTGTTGACATTTCCGCCATTATGTTGATAGAGTAGATCAAAATTTACAAAAACCGGTACTGACTGTTCGAATACTTTTTTTAGACTGAGATATCTGACAAAATATTTAACTTCGTAGATAAGATAATATTTTATATACAGTCATAACAATAATCTGAAATCATATTATTTACAATTAAAGATTTAAGTGCGCGCATTCACAGAACGGGTAAACAGGTATTGATGATTGGTAAACTCATCGAAATAAATTGACAATTTAAAGTTGACAGCCGATTAGCCCGTTACATAACTTACTATGTATACAATGTAAATTAATTTAAGTCTAACTGTAACATCTTTGTAAATTATTGAATTACCATAGAATGGAGAAATACAATAAATGTCAGCAATGTTTCCCTGAAGTGTTTTTAAGATAAATACAAAAAACCCGTAACTACTCAAGGAAATTTCTCTGGAATCTATGAAAGTTACACCTTATTGGAAATAAGTTTTTAAAAACAATTGCCACCTTTTATATACGTGTATATAAGCAATTAATTTTTAAATGTGGATATTGCTGTGTTTGGTAACGAACAGCTAGTTCACAATACCGTAGTAGATTCTATGGTATGGATATACCAGATTCCTGATTAAAAAAGGAAAAATACACCAAATATACTGTTAAACTTAAATATTGACATTGATTAAGGGGGGAGTAAGGTTAATTCGTACAAAAAAAGGCATGTTTTTGTGAATTTTTTGTGACGACACAGTTAAAACTTCTTTATTAAAACCAATGGTACATTAAAGTATGACATTTGAAAAATATTGTGTAAAATTTTCAAGACGAAATATTTAAAAATACGACAATGGCAGCAATTATTCGGACGTGTCTCGGAAAAAAGTAGAATTGCGGTGTTCATCATAACTTGGTGCTAGATCATCTGAAATCAAAAAAGTTCATTCGTTAGATAATAGGTTTTTCCAGGTAACGCTGGGAGGGTTTTTTGAAATTTAAATTTTTCAATTTTTTGGAACACTTTTAAGGGAAAAACGCTATTTTTTACGAAAAATATCGACTTATTTGTTATTAAAAAATAAAAATTAATAACAAATTTGAAAAAAAGTCTCCAGCGTTACCTTGTAAATTATGTACAAAAATAGTGTTCAAAATTTCAAAAGGATCGGTGCAGTAGTTTTGAAGTTATGATGGACACCGACTTTGAAAACGTGAGATGTGGGGAAAACGCTTTAAAGTTTTGCACACTGTAAAATTCAAAATAAAACTCAGCACTTATTTTATACTTACACATAATTGTCGATGCCATATTCACACAGCAAAGAGCTTTCATCATCAGCATCTCATTGTCCTTGTCTACGCAAAACTCTTCCAATACAATAGCACGTCCGGTACTCCTCAGGTGAGCGCGTCTCTTAGCTGCCCGAGCAGGTATAGAAAATCAGTCTGAGTATCGCTCAAATGTTCATAATTTCGTCAATTTTACTCCGATTGACTTGAAATTTTGACACAATTTTCTTGCGATGTTATATATTCATTTAAAAAATAAAATGCAAAAAAAAAGTTAAAAACCTTACCCCCCCCTTAATGTTTGACTTTGACGTTGTTAATACTAGAAATAGGAATAGAAAAAAAATGAAAAAAGTTTAAACACAAAATAGTCGTCTAATGTTCCGAGGTGTAAACACGTATGTTGAGATTCCGGAAAACATGAAAGAATGTTGAAGGAGAGTAAAGAAGAAACGGAAGAATATAAATAAGCTGAATGAATTTAAAAATAAATGTAAAAAATATTTATTGAAAATGTAATAAATTAAGTAACGTAAAAATTTAATAAATTAAGTAACGTAAAAATGAAATAAATAATAAATAATTTTTAAAAATAAATGTAAAAAATGTAATGTAAATATAATTTGAAAATGTCTTAATATCAATAGTTACGTGAAATCAAAGTTTGCATTTTTTCAATACGTCTGACGTATCTTATGTAAAACGTTGGACAATTATTTAATTATATTATACTATAGATAGAATCGGAGTCATCTTTGTAGAGTTTCATAATTGTCTTAGTTAAAGATAATTTTGAAAAACAAGCACTATTTTACTTGAGCTTTGTTACAGTGTTCATTTTTCAAAATTATTCTTTATGAAGATTTAAATCAATTCACTTCAATGCAAGTCAAATAGACAAATTAAAACCTCGTAAAAAAAATTGGTTTAAATTTCTGCGAACACTCTAAGAGCACTTTGTTAATAAAAATTGTTATAAACAAAGGAACAAATAAAATAATAAAAATACAAGTTTTTTCATATTATTTTTTATTTGCTTACTTGTTTATTACCAAAGTAAATTAAAACCGCTTGTAAAGTCTACCCGTCTCAATACAGTATTTTCTAGTAATAAGTATAAATATAAAAATAAATTTTTAGAAATACATAATTAGATAAATTGTTTTCCTAACATAAAATTAAAATCGTGACACATAATTACAAAGCCAATCAATGTTAGTAATGTTCATAATCTGATAATTAAAAAATCTGCTTATTTCGAAATAAGATAAGATTTCAAACATTGATAACTTAATCATTTCGTAATTTAAAATAATTAATAAGATAAAACAGTAAAATTAACACAGGTTATAAGATATTTTAAAAATTATTTTTTAACAATTTTGTACAAGGTTATACGCACAGACGATTTTCTTTTGCAAGACATATAAATTAATTACTTATTTCTAAAACATTAAATCACAGACGTAATCACAATAATAAAAATTCGTCGGCTAAAAATCTTATTAATAGTTTTACAATACAATATGTGTATAAATTGATGATTTCATGATTTCATTGTAATAAATAAATAAATAGGAATTAAAACGATGTTTCTGAATTTTTTTTTAATATTCTTCAATTTCGACCATCGACAGCTTCTTTAAATGTTTCCTGTCAACTTTCCCTGATGGTGTTGTTGGTAGATTATTCAAAAACACGACACCTCCTCTAAGTTGCTTTATATCCGACAGCGAATCTATGAACAACAAAAATAATTAAGATATATTTTTAAAAAAATGTTTACTGTTCTGCAGTGTCTCTTTATTCTTAGGGCAAGCGGGATCGCCGCTCCATGGGTCCAACAGTTCGGGGGGGGGGGGACGTTCGATCAATGATAAAAAATAAATAGTGATCAACTGGAAAAGGCGAGGAAAAAAAATTTAACAAATGACGGAATTCGCCAAATTTTTTTGAAAAATTATTTTATTTATTAACAGAAGATTCAAGTGATAATAATGTTGCTTTCTTTCTATTTTTTGCGTGAATTAAATTGTCAATAATTTAATAAAAATTCAAATTATTCAATATTTCATCCTCAATGAACTTCCGAAATAATTTTTATAAGGTGTATAACAGATTTAATCCACAACACTTTACAGGTAGATTCCTGCTTTAATTATGAGTAGAAAATTTTCAAGCAACCATGACCAAATATTAATAAATAAATGTATAGATAGATATGCGACACTAAAGTTTGCTTTTTTTCATACTTTTGCAATCCTGCAATGGGGTCCGAAACGTCGGCCAGAGAGGTGCAAAGGAAAATTCCGGAATGGAAATGGTCGGCCAGAGAGGTCAGATATACACGGTAGAACGTCTCAGAAAACTGCACATAGAAGTTTCAAAACGAATTATTTCGGAAGTTTTTTATAATTTTATTTGGCATGTTCGATATTCATATTCGATAATAAGTTACTGTAATGATAGTGAAACGTTTAACAAAAAATAGGTAAGAAAATTGAAAAAAATACAAGCTTTGTTGCGCATCATAACTATGGTTGCTTGAAAATCTACCTGTTAAGTTTTGTGGATTATCTCTGTTACACCTGCACATTTCAACTTAAAAAAAAAGATCTCTTAACAATGAGGGATAAATTCTGAGAAGAATTTCAATATTTGGCATAATATAAACTGAGCCATCCTATAAAATGTTTGAGTGTATTGAACAGTAAGAAAACGTTGACTCATCAAAATTAAAATAAGAGAAAATTAATATTAATAATTGAAACAAATTAAGGGCACTAAAAACGGCTCTGCTATGTTGTAATACATGTAGACTAAGAGCCAGCGACCACCAAACTTACCTTATAGTATCAAACTGGCTTTTGAAGGTTTGGATATTATGACATTTGAGTTCGGGAGAACGTAACATAACAAAAATGATTTTTTAATGTGTTTAACGGGACAGGAGGTACCTACTATATACTCATATTCATCATTAACAGATGCTTTTTGCTGTTCATTTCTTCCACCAGACGCTTTGAAATTCCATAAGTAATCATTTCATTTACGTTATAGTGATAAATCTGAATTTCGTATATTTTATTCGGGACAATATTCAACAGTATTACCTGATACCTTATATATCTGTATATGACCAGTATACGCAGCTGAGACGTGGGTACTAACTAAGAGGAATGAGCAAGCACTGGACGTTTTTGAATAATTTTGAGTTGTATGTTTGGACCGATTCTCGAAAATGGACTTTGGCGCAGACGTTACAACAATGAGCTCTATACTCTGTTTAAGGAGCCAAATGTCACCAAATTTTTAAAACTGGGAAGACTTTGGTGGCTGGATCGCGTGGAGAGAATGACCAAGCATCAAGCACCAAAGCCCCTTCTGAACTCAAGGCCGATAGGGCGAAGGAGCTTAGGAAAGCCAAAATTAGGATGAAGCGACAACGTCCTCAAAGACACTTCTGAACTGGAGAGAGAGCTGGCATAAATCCAAGATCAGTAAAAAAAAACTCTTGAGGAGGCCCGGAGCCACCAAGGGTTGTAGAGCGAAGAGTGATAACCTCACATATTAACGTTTTACTTACACATTTTTTGTATCTGTATTACCTGTTATCTACCAAAATAGCCCGAATACAAATGCCATAATATCCAAACCTTCTTATATTAATACATTAGTGTACATCATCAAATAAAAATTCAGGCTTGATACTATATCGTAAGTATGGCGGTCGCTGGCTCCTACACTAATAATTCTTACTCTTCACGGCGTCTGTGATTTCCTGGGCTGTAAGATCAGAGTCTTCCACTTTCTGGACGAAAGCAATCGGATGGTCTCCATCCTCGGGATGAGGATGTCCCACCACAGCTACTTGGACCACGTTCGGTACTTTCATTATTTCAAATTCAACCTCCGCTGGACAAATCTGGAAAAAAGTTGAAAATAGCTTACGGCCTGTTATGGGCTGGTTTAAGTAACCAAAGCATCTATCACAGTGAAATTTGTCTGATTTGGGTGGAATCGGTGAACTGCATCGTGTAAAGTGATCGATTAAGACAGCTAATAACACGTCATAAGCCCTGTATAAACCCAAACCTCCTTTCTCATATAAATAGTTTAATCTCTATGAGACATCTGTACTATATCGAGTTTTAAATGTATTTCTATTTGTATCGGATCCGAGTGACGTCTGTCTGATGAGTGAGAGTGACAGACGGCCTGGAAGAACGAAAGAGTCAATGGTATAAAGCGGTGCCATTTTGCGGGCTCTCTTATTTCGCAGCCACCGCGACGTAAATAGTACTCCTGTTGTATCAGAATTGAACTATTGTCATCTGTAATAATTGTAAACCAATAAATATCTGGAAGTCACAACAATGAGTTTCATTGAAATTTCGAATATCAAAGTTCTTGTCCACACACACGGGAGATAACGTTACAGTATTAAATGTAGATGTGAATTGGCGGACCTCTGCTTGTGACATATGCGTGGACAGTCATGTGAGGCTTGCACGGTGTGACAGACAACGGCCGCGGAATAACCGAATTTTGCTTAATATTGTTGTAATCTCAATATAATAAACCTGTGAGATAAGTTCAGAGTTTATATTAGAAATCCCTGAAACACAAAACCGAAGGAATATTGCAACAGTATTGTTGCTAAGCTAATGTTGGATTATACGTATAAGTAGGCCACGTCACTCTTCTACAACGGGCATGTGTAAAAAGAGAGCAGTGTTGAGGAAGGCAAAGAAGGAGGCCTGAAAACCTGAGGCACAAAGAAGAAACCATAATATAACATTTTTAGAGGCTTCATCAAGGCACTGCCGGTGGCTTGATCGCTTGAAGGAGACCCCCTACCCATTTCTGTTCTAACCCTTCGTTGCTAGTCGACCCCGAGTACATTCATGTTATGATGTTATACTATAACGTAAGTCTGACGGTCGCTGGCTCCTACTCTCAACGTTCCCTCTAATTTTTCTATTGTGTGTGCGGATCTTCGACGCATCTGTGCAGTGGCGGTGCGATAAATTTAAACCCCCTCCCCCTCCCCATAAACACACATACAATTTTTCATTCAAATGTATATTTTTAGGGTATTTATTAATCACAGTGATTTTAAAGACAATTTTTTAAATAAATAAAAAAGATAAAAAAGAAAAAAATATTCGTTGCTATAATATGTTAAATATTAAACTTATAGAATTTTCTTTTTATTTATTTTTAATTTATGTATTTGAATGTTGCGTTTTTTTTTTTTCAAGATAAACATTTATAAAAATGTAGTTTTTTCACTTTTATTCAAAATTATTCTTATTAAATTTTCAACTACGTAAAAAAATCTTTTTCCGAATTTTGTCGCATTTCTATTGTACCTACTTTTTTAAACGAAATACATATACTAATGGACCGGCCCTAGGAGACTCAATTCCCCAAAGCAAAAATACTAGAAAGTAGGTAATTAATTTTATGAAAATTGCATTGCACATGTATTGTATCATGACTGTGCGGAGGGTAAAACATGACATGTGTGCGGAGACATTTTGGTAGGTGTGCGCGCGCACACGCGCACACCTTACAGGGAACATTGCCTACTCTATATCAGAAAAACGGCTTTAGCGAGCTGTGGCATGTCGATTATGAGGGTCCAGTATCTTTCTCCAATATGCATCGATGCTGGAGGGAGGCGGGCTTCCAAAATAAAGGTAATATTCTTAATATGGTTGTGGTTATCAGAAGATTAATTTAGAATGAAGATACGTACCTGATAGTTCCTGAACTTCAGTACTTCTTTTAGTCTATCCACAATGAAAATGAAATTGCTTTGATCACAGTAGACTAGGTCCCCAGTTTTAAACCATCCATCAGAATCATAAACTTCAGCAGTGGCCTCTGGATTTCTATAATAACCCTAAAATAAAGAAATAGCGCACATATTCCACAAGTCAATGTAAATTCAGAAAGAAAATTAACGCTGTAAACATCAAAAATAAAAATCATATTATGCACAACGATATTCATAATGCCTGCCTCAATGAGTTGTGCCCATACTGAGGCAATATCTTACACTATATATCTATTTTTAATCTTTACCCATAACTTTTTACATCTTTTGAAATCTTCCAGTCCGCATCGGTATCGGTATGAGTATCGTCGATACTTTTTTATAATTATTGGTATCGGTGTCGTATCGGCAAAAGTGCGTATCGATACAACCCTAATTTAAACACATAGTACAATGGAAAGTAATGAACAAGAGCTGTAATTGAAATTGAAAGGATATCACGACCCGGGGTTATATTTGCGAAAATTGCAAATATAACCCCACAAAACGGGCAAAATACCAGTGAAGTCCAGTTCATTTCCAGCCCTGACTCACTAATAACGTTTATTAGTATTTTAAAATACGTTGAACAAACGTACAATTGAAATGAATACTCACATGGAATAAGGTCGGAGATTTCAATAGAAGTTCTCCATTTTGGTTCGGGCCTAGAAGGTTTCCAGTGTCTGGATCTACTATCTAAGGATATAAATTAAAACATATTATGATACCAAATGAAAACCTAATGTGATAATCGTAGAGTAAACATTTAACAGATATACAAATGCATGGTAGATTGTTTGAAATCGTCAACATGGCGGGATGTCAGTACCTATATTATAAAGGGTGTCTCATAGCTAGTAGCAAAAACTTTACAGGAGGATTCCTACCTCTCTAACGAGTCGAAAATGTGAGAATGAGTTTGACCTAATATCAATAGTTATGGAGATATGCAATATCAAAGTTTGCATTTTTTTTTCAATATTTCAGACATATTTTTTGTTCTATCATTATAGTAACTTATATCGATTATGGAAAATTCATTCGCTTCAATACACCTCAAATAAAATGATAAAAACCTTGTAAAAAAAATATTTTTTACATTTTTGCAAGGTTTTTACCATTTCATTGGACTTGTATTAAAGCGAATTAATTTTTCTTAATCGATATTAGTTACTGTAATGATACTTCAACGAAAAATGTATACCTGTATGTATGCATATTTGTTTAATCTAATTTCTTATAATTATCATAGAATGTGTTTTCATTAAATAAATAAATAAACTGAGAATGCAAGAGACGGGGAGGAACAAGTAAGCAGCCGGTAAGTGTCTAGAGGGGTCTCTTTCACATACGAAAAATAACAGTGCAATAGCAGCTCTAGTCTCCAGTCTCTAGCAGAATTTTACCCTCCATTGGATCCATGAATGAACCTTCCCACAGGACCCAGGCATCCCTCGAAAGTTCACGGACACGCTTCCCACTTCTGTCAAGCCGTAGGAGTTCCATACAGTCGCGTGTCTCATTTTTTTCTGAAAAATTAATTTGTTGAAAAGTAATGCAGAAAAAAAAACAGTTATCTGAATTAATCTCGCGAAAAGTGATTCATTTAGATGATAAAATTTTTAACTACTTCCAACCACAATTTATACTAATTAGGATAAATTATTTATAGATGCCTTACAGAGAAAACATGTATGGAAGTCTTTATTAAGCCATGTATTCACTAGGGGACAAATCGCGAAACATTCCGCTCGGCATGTCGCATCAACATCTACGCTCATGTTTCGGGGACAATGACGCGGTCATTTGACGTGTACACACCGGGACTCGCATATCTTATCGCGGAAATGTCACCCGATGATTTTACGATGACAGCTGCGGTATCTCATTTGGCGAAAACGGGGTTCCGCGCAATTCGAAATGTTTTTTTGGGTCGCAATTTCAAATTAACGAGGTTTTACTGTAGTAAATTGAATATTATTAAAAATAAGGTCCTTTTTGCAAATAATTATTGTTTTCCAGACGTCGCGGAAATATATCGCCTTATGAGGTTATGATGACATCTGCGTATCTGCGTAATGAGTTTATCGAAACGTAAGAGGAGAAAAAAGAGAAGAATGCGAAATTATTTACTGCAAAGAGAAAGAAGGACGGACATTCTATGCGATCTTCGATCGATACAGCTCGATGAGTTCAAGAACGATTTCGTTTCCCCGCATTGTCATCTTGACAGATACAGCGCATGCGTATTCACTTGTAAACATACCACGTGGTACTGACGCTCCGCGGCATGTTGCAGTGAGTACGCTCGGGTACCGTGCGCATGGCAACGTTGCCACGGCACGTAGAAATGCCGCGCTATGTT
>JADDOH010020388.1:0-20084 GCA_016648135.1 Agrypnia vestita | reverse complement strand
CTTCAAAATTCTTTTTAATACAAAAATTGAAAATTTAAGCGTCTTTGCGTTTTTGAAATAAAATATAGTTTAACCTTTGCCACACCGAGATACTAATGAATATATCGGTTATTTTAATTAATGTTAAATTAAATTTTGTAATAAGTGTATGTTGAGTTAGTGGTGTATAGTTCATCACTATGCTATAGTTTCGAGAGGAGCAGCCCCTTTCCAATCTAACTCTCCGTAAGTTTTCCTAATAACTAACCTAAATAGTTAAATACCTATATAAATTTGATCAACTCATTCGAGTAGAGCAGTGGGTCGCGTAGCAAAGAGGATTTGTTTGGTCTTTAGGGGGAAAATATTAAGGGTCGGAGACATCTGGTGAAATATGATATTGTTCGAGAGTGTTTTGTCGGAACTTTTATTCTTTAGGATTTTGATGGTTTCCAAACTGTTCGATATGTCTTTTACGAGGAACCGACAATAATGGGATTGATAATGAACAGCAATGAAAACCGTCGAAATCCTAAACTCACACGCGCGACGGTCAGGTACTGAATGTCTATGTTTATACCCAAATTGTATTGGACTCCGTGGATCGCGTCGCCCTCCATCGCGAACTAAACGGTAAGTATAATAAATGTATATTAAAAAAAATTATAACTTTTTTTACCTTCGCTATTCTATAACGGTTACAACGTAGTCGATGCAGTCTATCTTAATATCTTCCGTAATGTTACTAATACTAAACTTATCACTAAAGGACGACGTGTGGAGTGGGGCAGAGATTTGAATCCGGTGGGCATGTGGGCGTGGTTATTAGACGCAGAAGAGTGGACGTAATACGGATTGGTGGAGAACGCAAAAATCTATGTTTTAAACGAACTTTTACTTTAATGCAATTTGATACAACCGGGCCTAGGAGTCTTAAATAAAACATGAAAGTTTAAACCATTAATAAAAAGTACAGTCATTTTTGACGGGTCATGGCTAGTTAATAAAAAAATCGCGGGCTCTAATGTGCTTTACACGACGCTTTACATTTTTATCTTATCTTTTTGATCTGCTCGAAACATTGGGAGTACAACGGTCTTTCCCGGGATAAACTGACGCAGGATACCCGAGATAATTTATCTCTTATATACATATATCCACTGAATACATAAAAACTAATTTAAATCATTCCGTCAATTAGTATATTTGTTGTAGAATGTTTGTTACATTGTTTTAGTACTGCTGAGTGTATTATTTTATTTATTTACTTATTATTATTTTTTTACTTTATCCAAACATTGCAGAGTCTCCGAAATATTCTCACGTTTAATATTATCATGGAAATACACCTAACAAAATAAAAACATCACATTTTAATATGTTACACAAATTATATATTCATACTAATATATAAAAAAATTATATAAATTTATCACCCTTTATTGAATAATGTTACCATAATATAACCACAATGTCATGTTGCAGTTATTGAAGAAAATATGTATACTGTCACAGTTAATATTATTTTTGGGACAAAGCATTTAAATACATGTACGCATTACGGGAGAGACGTTCGTACAAGAAGAAAAACGTGTGAGGGTGGTTTGCACGCGCGGTATGAGTGATCGCGAGTTGCTCGCAAAAAGCAACACAACCTCCCCAGCCGCGCTGCCCGGCCGGTGCAGAGCTCTATGCAAATAAGCTATTTATATTTATAAGTTCGAACATAACGAGGAACATATCAAAACACTCGTCTAGAGTTGCCGGGTCGGGAAGGTTTAAAAAAATAAAAAAGTAACCCATAAAAACCAAGTTTTTATTATACTATCTTACAGTATTTTAATATATTTCTAAAATGTCAGATGTTTTGAGCTTTGATAAGACACTTCATGCTTTGAAGATCAAATTCTAAAAACATTTTTCAGTCAATTTAGATTTTCGACATTCGTAGTGAAGTACCTATTATGTATACCGAAGGAGTAATTCAAATTTAGAAAATATTCCGCGACGTTATCGGGCCGCCGTTGCTAATCAAACTTTTCTAATGATTCCAATTTGAAAAAACCAGAAAAATTTCTAAAAATCCGAAATTATGCTATAATTATTAATTTTTTGTAACGAAAATTTGATAGATCTCCTTGATCGTCGCCAAGAGTCTACTTGCCAAGTTTCAGCTGGATTGGATCACGGTAAAAGGGTCAAAAATCGATCCAAAGTTTTTTTTGACGGCAGGCCGGCAAGCAAGCAGGCAGACGCCACGAGTTAATATAAAGGGAGTAAAATTAACGCGTAGAAAAGTAGAATGCCGGTGAAATAGAGCTGTAGGCCTCGTGCGTTTCCACGTGGCGTCTGGTGTCTGGTGTCGTCTTCTGGGAGCATTCGTATCACTCTTAAGAAGCACCGAATGAATAAATACATAAATTTCCGTCGGTATTGCAGAGTTCTGCGAACCGGCGGCGATCGCGTTCGCGGAACACTCGCCCGGGAATCTGTAACAACCGGCGTGGCGGGAGATCGATATTAGCCGAGCTCGGAGGGCGACGCTTACAAATCTCACTTTGTTTTTTCGATCCAGCCCGAGCGCGGAGTTCGCAATACGCGAAAAATAAATTAACCAGCGGAATACCTGGAGATCTAGCTAAACGCTTGTACAAATAAATATTTGTATTTACAAACACGGGCGTCGATTCGCAAATAAGCATTTGGAAAATGTGTTATTAATAGAACGCGGAGAAAACCATTACATTACTATTTTAGTTTCTAGTACCAACTTGTTATTACGGTCGTTGGACATATTTAACTGTAACTGGTTGCGGATATTTTATACGAACTGTATGTTTTCCGAGAAACGATTCTCGACGTTTCTTTGAATTCTTATTCAACGTCATCAGGAGGACGACCCTTACTTATCTACAGTTATTATTATAGTTATTGACAGTTACAAACTATCGAGTATTTGGCGCCCTGTTCTTACGACATTGATTCAACCCTTGAGAGACGTCGCAGTAAAGTCCGCCGACGTAACTAGTACACATTGCACACTGGCGACCTCTGTTGTAGAAGAAGTGAACACTCCACAACAAAGTGCATATAATTTACGCCCTCGAAAGCAGTAATCAGTCCGCCCTCTACCTCCGCGGGTAAAGGTCGTCCTCCTGATGACGTTGAATAAGAATTCAACGAAACGTCGAGAATCGTTTCTCGGAAAAGCATACGGTTCGTATAAAATATCCGCAACTAGTTACAGTTAAACTGATAACTGATCAACACAATGATTTATACACAACGTTTTATTCCACTAATTTGAGTTATATAAGCCTAAGCGCTTTCGATGGATACAACCATCATCTTCACAGGCAATATTAGAACTAATTGTAAATCAATATGGCCGACAAATAGAAAGTAAAGGGATGATGGAGAGGGATGGTGGTTGTTGTGTCCATCGAAAGCGCTTACTTATATAACTCAAATAAGTGGAATAAAACGTTGTGTATAAATCATTGTGTGAATCATGAACTTCTACTCTGTAAACGAAACAACGCTTAATTTATTGATAACTGATTATTAACTACTCTGAGTACAACAATCTTTTTTTCAAGTTATGAGCGATTTTTTATTTTTCTATTAACCATATTGCTAGCCTTATTGTGAGACATGTATGTATTAAAATATAAAAATAAGTAATAAATGAGAGATCCTTAGGGTTGTTTTGTAATTTGTGTTTCGTGCCAACACAGCTAGCGGCTCTCGGAGCGCATCAAATGACAATGCCATTCACGCGGCGCTGAACTCAAATGGAATAAAACGTCAGATTCCATAGAAGATAGGTTTAGCAATTTCAGAGGTTTTCAAGTTTGGTAATCTCGAATCGATTTGAATCCAATTTACAAGTTGGGTTCGAAATATTTAGAAATATCGAAACTGAATGAACAATGTAAACGCAAAATATTTAACTTCCTGAAAATATATACTCGTAGCCCTTTGTAAATGTTCAAATCGAAAATGCAAAATCTTAACTGTTTCAGAGTTTTATTAATGTTGGTAAGAATCGACGATATTTATGTGGATTAAATAAAAAAGTTTGGCCGAGGCCAAGAGGGATGTTTAGCTGTAAAATATAACAATTTATTAATTACAAATTCCACTGGGGTTTTCCAGCAATTCACTCTATTTTTGTCGGTCTACTTATTTATGTTTTGGTCTAAATGCATTACTAAAAATACAGAACAAATATTAGTAGTGATGCAGCGAATACTACTTTCACGAATACGAATACGAATATCAAGCCTACAATTCGGCGAATACGAATACGAATAATTCAACAAGGTAATAAATAATAAACCACTGTTCTTTTTTACTAAGAGATTTAATAATTGAAATTTACAACCGGCAAATTTTTGTTCCAAAAGCACAACATTTCTTTTATAAGTTTGTACATTCTCAGCGGTCAAAAATAAATATCACTTTTTTAACACTTTAATACACAACGGAAATAAAATGGAACGAACAATACGTAGTACAAAACAAAAAATACATGAAATAAGCACATAACCTTATTAATAACCCAACGAAACTAGACGTAAGAACTCATATTATGCTGTGAAACAAGTCACAGTTGACAACTTGAGAACTCAACAAATCCATTCATTCAATGTTAGGGGGATTCCCGATAATATAGTGCGTAGGTGTGTTCAGGTAGACGATGCACAGCCAAACCATAATTTGCGTTACGTTCAGTTAAAGGTAGTTTATTTTTAATATTCCTGATGATATTCGGTGAATACGAATATTCGGAAAATATCTACTATTCGGCGAAAACGAATATTTGTTGCATGACTAGATATAAGGTATATATATACTTATGTTAGCCGAATATTTTGATAGAAAATCAAAAATGGTATTTGGATTTTTTCTCCAGAGCTGTATAGGTACTTAGTTTAAAATGTGTCGTCCTAGTGATTCGCAGATATCTACCGATATAAAGTTCTAGACGGAAAAACTTATAAGAGAAAAATTATTGAAAAAATAGAATGGAACCTGTGTATAGGGAAGGATGGAATAATAATTTTGGTGTAAGTGCGATGAGTAAATAAGATGCTGGATGATGTCAAGTGATGATTCAGATCATTTTTTTCCTTTGTCTATAATAGAATTAATTAACACCATTATTAGATTGTAAACATTTAATTATTACTATTACTCAATTTTAATTGGCAATAAGATTGATTCACAAATGTTACATAAATACTAAACATTCTTGAATATTATACTACTGGAAGAGGACTGTCTGCTATAATACAGTAAACTACTAGTGTAGCAGGCAGGGCATCAAATCAATTTAGTGTTTACTTGTTGCCAAGACTCTCAGCCACAATGAAAAAAGCTAAATTTAATTTTGTAAACACTATAAAATTGTAAACTTTGTAACATTGAAAGTTAGAGTCAAGTTAGAGCGAATAAATTTCAAACTCTCTCTGATGGTGATGAAGAAAAGCGCCACAATATTTGATCGACCTCTGTATCCCAGACACACTAAGGTCAGCTAAATCGGAGGCACTCTGCAGGCTGGTAGTACCAAGGAGACCTGGAGCCACCAAGTTTGCGAAACGTGCTTTCAGCTTTGCAGGCCTAGCTATGTGGAATCAGCTGCCTCCAGTGCTGCGATCTATGGAGAACCAGGAACACTTCAAGAAGAGCCTAAAAACTCATTTTATCGGGATGTCGCACCTGTAAAGTGCCCTTGAAGCGTCTCTTACGCAAAAATGGCGCTGTATAAATTAACATAAACATAAACATTAGAGAACATTTGTGGAGCGTGTAATGTGTGTAAGTGTGTGGACATCCGAGTGTATGTTTGGAGCGCAAATTTGCGCGATATTCCTAGTCCCGGTCTATCGCGGAACAAAATCTTAAGTATATTGAGGAAAGTTTTTCGAGCGACGATAAAATAACGTTTAAATGTTCTCGAATAAACAGAACAAAAGCCTCGGGGAACAAAGGAAGTTTCTTTCCCCTGTCTGCTGGAGGCCCTGGCTCCTGAAGCCCGAGTTAGCGGAGACTGCGATCTTTATGGAGTTCCACTTCCGGTTACATCCAGCGGAACTTATTCTCTGTTGTGTTACCCCGCCGTACTATGTTATTCTACATGACGTCCCCAACAGCGGCATTATTCCTGAAACCTCCACCGAGTGATTTATTATCGAATAAATCCTTTCCTGGGGACCGGCGATGTTTCAACACGCGGAGAGCGGAGAGCTTTCTGTCTGCTTTTTTAGACTACTAATAATTTAGCGACCCGTCTTTTCAATCCGACGGTTGTCGCTAAAAACAAACCTAAATGACCGATTTATCATTTGACTAGTGCAACATCATTCTTATTTTTCAAAAGGTATGCGTATTTAAATAAATAATATTTGCTAAACCAGTACAACGAGGTCACGTCATGTAACCCCAACATCGACATATTTCACATGACACAACTTCAGTATAAGAGAGAAATTGTATCGCTCCTGACCGAAAATAATTTGAAAGTGTAAGACGGACTCTTCTGAAATCAACCCAAACGAAAATATTTACTATCACAAAGACGTGGGTACACATTTTCTGACTTGGTTGACCTGGGAGCCTAAATGCCTATTATGTCGTGCGGAGAATTTTCATCTTGTATCCGCTTATTGTACTATACTTATATTGTATAATGTATTAATGTTTTACTGTAAAATGTAACTGTACTAATCATTTTGTCCTTAGGGTCATTCTGACCTGTCGATAATCTTTAAATTAAAAATAAAAAATAAAATAAAAATAAATATATAACATATAAATATAAATTGCAACCACCGTACTAAGGTATATCATGTGCAAGCCAGGCAGGGATCGTTACAGATATTACTACTGTCCTATATTTTTTTAAACATAGGCACACGCAATAAACACTAGAAAACTCTGTATTTACCATACATGTATAGAAAGAATGTAGATTCATAGACAAGCCTTGTGGAAGAATACCGGTGGGATAGAGCCACGTCTCACTGACTGGATTTCAATCCGTGGATTGGTTTGCAGCAAAGCACATCTCCTCTATTCCGCTCGGTCTCCGGCGATCCTCTTCAGCTCTGCGTAGGAGGCACAATTCACATCTCGGCACACTTGCTCAAGATATTCACGGCGAGGGCGCCCCCTGGCAGTTTTTCCCTCTACCAGTATATTTTTGAGCAGATTTTTACGGCGTAAGCCTGTTGTAAAATAAGGAAAACGATGAGGATCGGTGAGCGTTGGGTGGCAGAAGAGAGAAGGAGAATTGTAGTGCACACGCGTGACGTCACGCGGCTGTGCGCCCACTGCTTATGATAATGAATATACGATTAGTGCGGCGCTCCCGGCGCGCCGAATTCAAATTAAGATCGAGATGAGCTCCTCAGCCGGGCTCCTGCGGGTAGGGCGCAGAGCCGGCGCGGGGCGGCGCCGCGGCGTGACGCTGCGGCGGGCGGCTTCCTAGTGTAATTAATTTCCGCCGCGGAGATACAAAATTAATTCTCCGCGGTTTCCACTTTGTTATACGACGCCGACCTGTAAATTATCGGGGGCGGACCTCCCCCCGCCGCCCGCCTCGGCTGCCTCTTCGCGGCCTCGTTTGGCCCGAATGAAGTTGAAACGGAATGCGAGACAATCTCCATCGATCATAGGGTCCCGTCTCCCGCTCTCCGCTACCTGCGAATCTAAGACGTTACTAAATCATCCGCAAACACCGCCCTCGACACCGCTCTGCACTCAATGCCAGTAGTAAATTTAATCACTCTCCAGGAGCTGCAGTAATTTCAACTTTGGTGTAGTCAATGCCACGCACTCAATAATTAACCTGTGTTATTAGAAGAAGATTAATAACAGAGTATTTAACAAAAGGTGGTTTTGGAAACTGGCGCCTGACTCCCTGAAAACGTCAATCGCAGTAGGTATATTAAAATAAAAAAATATAAATATTTTTAATCGTTTAATTAACTAATACAAGGATGTATGAGAATGTACTACTAAGTATGAGAATATTATATAAGCCAAAATAAGACAAACCCAAAGGCTTCTCATACTACTACCTTGTATAATTAATAAAAGATAGTATACCTAGACCGCATTCAAAAGAATGTGCGCAAAAAATATGTGTTTTGTTACGTTGCAGAAATGAACACAAAATAACTTTTTCTAGTAAGTAACCTTTTTTAAATTAAAAAATATATATTTATTTGGAATATCATATTGAGGCTTGTAATACCGGCTTTCCAGGCAACTTTACCCCGCTTTCTTCTTACCGGACAAAGCTAGGGAATGGTCTTTTGTTTGTGATCGATCTATAGTATAAGATATTTGAGTACCTCTTGCAAATGTCAAATCTATACAGCTTTTCCTTTGCATAGTTGGTTTATTTGAATCATTGACTAGTTCAAGTTTAAAGAATTTGGTGTTAAGTTTAAAGAGAATGGTTGGTTTGTTTAAATTAATAATTGACCAGTTCGAGATTAAAGAATTTCTGAATGCACGCACAAAAGAGTTTTAAATTTTCGTCGCTAGTGTTGAAATCATCCATCAATGCTAGCGGTATTCCACTGTTATATTCTAACTAGAATGTCTGTTCATTGAGTTATATCAATTGGCTTCTTATGAGCCGCTCCACGTCATTATAACAGAGTCAAGGGTGTGAGACGTGCACTGCTACGTCACCACCTCCCCCTTCGTTTCTCTCACAACATTTGGATACAATTGGAGTGAAGTCTGCCATGTCGATAGTGTCTGGGTCTCGTAAGTATAGCGCGCTGGTTTTGGGTACGGGCCCGAAGTTTTTGCTCTCATTGAATCTATGTGTTCGTGCCCGATTTTTGTAATTCTGGTTGTACTTTTCCCTCGTATATGACGACATTTTTAAATATTCTTACGTTTTTGAGATACATACATGAAGACCAAGATGAGTAAGGTACACATACACGAATGCACGTACGCACACGCATTCGCACACGCGCACGCACACGCACACGCACACGCGCACGCGCACGCGCACGCGCACGCGCACGCACACGCACACGCACGCGTACTTTCGCGTCTTTCCTCTTTAAAACGAAACTAAAAAGCGACATTTAATCTATTCTTAGTCGGTTTATTGAAGTTTGACATACTGTCACAGAAGTATCTGCGTTATAAAAAGTATGACTAATTGGCACCATTCCAAGACTAGGATTGAATCCCCACTGACTGAATGAATCACACGGGTTAAAAAAATGCACGTCGCTTAATTAAAAATGAACACTAAACAGTATACAATATCATATAATATAAACAGCGAGAAAAAATAAATAAACAGAGAGAAAGTAAATAAAATAAAAAATCAATGAAAACGTAAGTAAAAACATCATAAAAGCAGCTAATCTTCTTCTTCCTTGCACTGTCCTAACTTATTGTCTAGGTAGGCTGTCGGGGTCGGCTCTTCTCGTTCTCAGGCTATATTTTTTTCGGTTCTGGGTATCGCTTTCGTCCAGGCCGTTTCTCTGTAATATAAGATTGCATAATGTATGCGTTAAAATAAAACTAAACTAAACTGCCTTAGAAATCAGAGAAAGCGAAATCGTTTTAAAGTTACGCGATGATAGATTGTAATTGAAAGTATTAGAAAATATTACTTCCCGCACACATGTAAGTACAACACATAAGTAAACAATTTGTATAACGGCAGGCAGCGGGGCGCAATCAGAGCTCGCCCCTGGCGCGCCGGGGGAGTGGGGGGCGGCGCGGCATGATAATGGCAGCCATAAAATGTTATGAAGCCATTAATAGCGCAGAAATATTATTAATTTTATTTGCTCAACTGCGCGACCTTATCCGCTCCGCCAATAGAGGCCGCCGACTGCAGCGGAGATAGTACCAGCGCACTCCGGGAACTGCAAATGCCGAAAATCGACGCGAATCGGGGTGAAATGAATATAATACAACAAAATTGACCAAGAAGAGTGGTCGGTAGTACTGTAGCTCAACAGATATTCGGCCCGATTCTGAAAATAACAATGTCTGGATCTTTAAGATCTTTATCCCAACACTTAATAGACGATAATAAAAATTAAAAATGTCCAGAGCGGATTTTGTAATTCTACGGCTCAAATACACTCAAATACTAAAAGATGATATAAGAAAGATTGTTTCTTACAAACGTATTAATTTCTTCATCCACAGCGTCCAGATGAAATATCATGGCTAAACTTGTCCGCGTTACCGCGTATTCAAATCTTCCCATCATGACATTTGACAGATAACAATTTACATCTTTCTCCCTCCCTCTATGTCTATCTCATGAAGAAACTTACAGAAACAAACACCGACGAAAAGCTATGTCTCGTTTATTTGTAATTTTTATTATCGTCTATTAAGTGTTGGGATAAAGATCTTAAAGATCCAGACATTGTTATTTTCAGAATCGGGCCGAATCTGTGCTATTGGGATGTCAGATCCCAACACTTAATAGACGAAAATTAAAATGATAAATAAAAGAGACGCCATTATTCGGCGTTCGTCGTATTTAAATAAGAAGATTTGTATATTTCCACGTATCTCTTAAAGTAAATTATTTTGACTAATTTGCAACTAATTTGCAGCGGATTAAAACTATACAACGACCTGTCACAACAGGCCAAACAACTGACCACTGACAAATTCAAAACAGATGTGACAAAAATGCTAAAACTCGGCCAACTATGACTATGACTTTGTATCTAAATTAAATTATTATTATTCCTTATATTGAATTATGTAAAAATGTTATCCATAAACCCTTTAGGTTTCCATTATATTTTAAATAAAATAAAAAAAATGCCTTTATTTGCGAAGTCCGTTTTTTCCGGTCTGATCTGACAGCTGGGCTCTAGCGCAAACGTAACCTCACAATTCTCATGTTTCGGCTAAAATTACATCAAGTAAGTACTAATTGCCGTATTTAAAGCTTATAGAAAAAAGATTATTTCATGTGCACTTATTAATTTCTTCTCCCACAGCGTCCTGATGTAAAATTATGGGCAAAATTGTCATCGTCACGTTGGACCATAGAAAAGAGAAATATTGTTGGACTATATTTATATATGACGTTTGATGGATAACCGTCGTGTACTTCTTTCTCCCTCTGACCACACCACCGACGTATACTTACGTCTCGATTATTTCTTATTTTATTTTCATCTATTAAATGTTGGGATAATGATCTGGCATCCCAATATGACTATTTTCAGAATAGCACAGAATGGCTATAGACAGAGACGCACAACGCGGGCGGGGTATAGAGTGACGAGCATTCAGATTCTAGGATCGCAGAAGTCGGTGGCCGCGAGTTAATAAGGTATATAAGAACTAATGAAGATCGAAGATTACTATTATTTTATGGCACGGAAAAGTTTATATTCTTTTCGGTCGGGCATACCTATTGTCGCGGGATCATGGCGGTGGGAAGCAAATGACACACTTAAAATGAATTAATAAACTCACGACACGTCACGACTTAAATCCAAGTGCCGTGTTTTAATTCACAAAAGTTTCGTAATTCGCACTAATTGTCATCCCTGAATATTTCACATATACGTAGGTAGATACTTATCTCTATCGCGTTACTCTTTCTATCGCTTGTTTATGGTCAATCGCGCGTGTTGCAATTCGCTGTTTCTATGACATCACGTATGGTGTGTTTAGCAGGATGCCGCTGCATATACAAGACCTCCCTATTCTAGATGCTTCGCGAATTGTCGAGAATGATTTTAGTATAAATCCAATTTATTATAAAACGTGTAGGGTGATGTACAATCCTCGATTACGTGTAGTTCTTATTGTTTTAGATTCCCGTACCACTATATTTTATGTTACATTTTGTATCTATATACGCCTGGCTGGGGGAGACATACATTACGAGTATTTATTTCTCGAGATTTTGATTCGGAATAGACATTATCAATATTTTCATCTACACTATATCCGGATATTTAAAGAATATTTTATGTTATGATTTTATTTAAGTGGGCCCGGGCGACATTTATGAAGTAATTGTACTTTGTATTAAACACTTAACTAGTAAGTCTACGTCTACCGGTTCTGATAAAATCGTATCTTCATCAGAACGGATACAAACTAACTATCCATTATCTATTCTAGCAAAAAAAATCCATTTTGAATGGGGACGTGGCAACAGCTATGGTGGGGGTAATTGAGAAGTGGACGCCGAAATGGGGAATATGTCAAGTAGCAGGCTATTCATGAATCTGGTTGTTAATTAATTCTATTGGCTTTAGTTTTCAGGCATTTTTTTTATTTCTAGTGTTTCTAAGTTATCTAATCTAAGGCCCTTATTATTAACGTGTAAAATCTCGATAACTTTTTGCTTTTTAAACGTGTGGCCTGTTAATACAAAGTTGTTTAATTAAAATTAATAATTATGTCCAACCACACAGTTAACGCTATGAACATCGAGGATAAACGGTAGTTTAATAATATGACAAGAGGATGTACATAACTTCTCGCAAGAGGAAACTTGAAGACGAGGAAAAGGGACGTGAGTATTTTTAAGAGTCAACATCATTTTACATATTTCCCGCTTCTCGACAGGTGGCGCCTCTCCCCCCCACCGACCGCTGGGGCATGCGGGACATGTTTTACGGCACTTAGTAATTAGGCTCTTGAAAATTAATGATATAATATGTAAGTATACGCACACATATATTGTTATCTAACGAACTACTACGATATAGGAACTGACTAACACATTGCGGATTATACGCAGAAAATTGTTTTACAATTACGGAGTCATTTGTTTGATCAAATATAACAAAATATTATATAGATATTAAATATTACTGCCAAAGTTATCAAAAGATTACTTTTCCGATTAACTTTCATCAGTTAAATCATAATCAACTCAGTTATCGAACTTTAAAAATACATTATATTTTATCAGTATTCATTCCATTTCTAAAAAAATTTTTTTTCGAAACCAAACTGATTAACTTGCGCCGACAAATCGAAAAAATTATTCCGAATTATTTTCACCTTTGTCGGGTAAAAATAAACTGACTCTTTATCGCTGGAAATGATGTTTATCTCTTTCAAATGTTGCGGAAGAAATCACAAAAGCAAACAAAGCTATTAAAATTTCGCTTTCAGTGGCGATTTCATCGTTAGAAATATACTTACATTAAATAAAACACGAAAAGAAATTTGATTATGCACAGTCAAAGAGAAATTTTTCGAGCATTCCAAAGAAAATAATATCCAAAACGAACACGACGCTCCTTATCTATCTCAAAATCTCATTCTAAAATGATGCTTTTTTTTCTAAAATCTCCTCTCTTTATAGACGTTTGACGTTTATTCTTTTTTTAAATATAAAAACGCAAATATCATGTGTGTTCCAAACACTTCTACATTTAAATTTTTTCATAAATAAAATTAATATTTGCAAGTTCCTACTCGCATAAAAAATAAAAATTATGTTTTAATAAATAAGCAAGCACACAATATAAGAACAGAATCAATTTCGAAGAAATTTTCACTATGTACAGCATTTGCCAAATTCTTTGTAAACAGTTGAAGTTTTAAAAATTAATTAATGTATATTATAGATATCTCACAGAGATGAAACTGTATTTCTTATGGGAAAGTAGGTATAGAAGTTATTTGGGTGTACATAGGACTTATGACCTATCTTATGGTTCGCTTAAGTGATCACTTTACACAATGTAACATTCGCCATTTCCACCCATGATAGAATATACCATGCTTATTCATTTTTTGGAAGTTGTACATATGTTCAAATTGCGTGGAAAGCTTTCACATATGAGTTGTTACCGCCTTTTCATGCGGCCTGTACAAAGCCATTTTCATTCCCCTAAATCCCCACAAAGATTTGACCAAACTCAAAAATATTCTGAATTTTAAAAATTAGCTTAAGAATGAAATATTTTGGAAAAAACAATCTGTATGCTTTTTAAAAATAATATATTCTTTTTCATCATATCCTTACTCCGTAAGTAGGGTATTGGTTAATATCGTAAATGATATTTTGACTCAACGACATAGAATTGAAGATTATTTAAACTTTGAAACCTTGAGAGGAAAACCATTTAAAGTGGTCCAGCACTAGTTGCTTGACCATCTCAGAAAAATTCATATTTTGTAAGTGCATTCTTTTATATCAAGCGACCAAATATTATTTTTTCTGGACAACTTAGGATGGATTGACCCGAAACCAAATGAATAGGTACAAAGTGCACTCTCATGTCAATGCAAGTCTCCAATTCAGGCGACCCTCGTAGCCCAGTGGATATAACACTGGCACCGAGGGGTCTGGGTTTCATTTCCGGTGAGGTCACAATAATTAATCTATGCGATTTACTCAAGCCTGGATGTTTTGTGACATATTTTGCTTCTGTAATTGAGTCTCATGGCCTGTAGAAGCGCAAATAATAATAATTAAAAAAAAGACGTTACATTATCTGTACTAAAGTAATTAATTTAAAAAAATCTTTAGCGATTAATACGACATTATTTGTGACGAATGTGCGGACGCTTGGATGAGGGAGAGGCAAGCGTGCGAGCGAGACGAGTGAATGGCGCCCGTGCTGTTGCGCCGCACCGGGCAGAAGGAGATTCACCGGGGTCCGAATCAGTTGTACATATTGTATTATAAGTAGTGTCTCCAATAAATGTTGTTACCTACGTAACGCGTATTACTAGAAGAACCCGATTATTCCCAAGTGCGTAGGCCGAGTTATATTGCCTACGCACGCAAGAACATCACATTATTATATCTAGAAAAATCCGTATTCTTTTAAAGATTAGCCTACATAGTATATTGCTGTAAATTATGATAATACTTTCATGTTATTTTAATCTAAGTCGAATTTCACTTCAAAGATATTCGCATTGTATCACAATATATTCTGAGTTCCAAAATGTCGATGTCTACTTATTAATATTTTAACCGCTGTAAGTCCTACGTAATATAATAACATGTCTTTTTTAATTTATAAATTAACATCTCTATTTGCATAATTCTTGCACGCAGATTTAAATCATTTCTTATTTTGTATTATTATTATTTTATTGATTTAAAAAGTCTAAGCGAAGCTGGCATTATGAATACAATTATGTTTAATTATGTAATGTTCATTTCTATAGAAACCGCTTCCTGTTGTTGAAAAAAAAATAGAGTTAAGGTGATGTTACTTTGGTTAACAGTGATTTGAAGCTGAGAAACGCTGACACGAGAAAAATAATAAATTTCAGTAATATAAATATCGGAGGTAAAAACACCTCGCTGAATATTTACGAGGCGACGAGAGCGACATTCTCAAACTATCTCAACTATCTTAAGGGATCATTTGGAAGGTCGGAGGCGGAGGGGCGGGAAGCTAGTGGCACGTATACCGAGGTAATAAGCCGTTTTAGATTGCGGAGCACATAAGCGCTTGAAAAAATAATGTTTCCACAATTTTTATACAGTTTATAATAAATTAATATGATCAAGAATCCCTGATTGTTATTACGAATATGAAGAGAAAACCGTGTACAAAATTATAAATTTTATATGTTTTACATTTGCACTTCATAAATTGGAAGTAAAAATATTGTATTGCAACTAATCTAAATTCGTTAACTCAATTTAAACAAAATACACCAACTTAACCCCAATAATTTAATTTATAACTCAAAAAATGTTATTTTATTCTAAAAAAGTTTTAAATTTTCCCGAAGGGTTACAAAATACATTTCGTAGCACGTCGAAGTGGTTGGCACATTACAAATGATTGCATTTTCATAAATTTCAATCACGTAACTTTTACATTGGGTCTAGAAAACAGTAGTTGTTTGCTAAAGAGTGGACACCTCGAAAAAAATCAAAGAAAGATTACTAGATCAAAGAAAATGAAACTCAATCAAACGAATCATTAGAAAAAGGATGAGAAATGTTGTAAGACCAAAAAAGTACCTCAATTTTTGATTCGAAATCGCTGTATCAAAAATATTAATACGAATAAGTCGAATCAATATACAAAGTTTTTCACTTTTTGATGGTGATTATTAGATGAACTTTGGTTTATTTATTGTTATTTATGCAATTTAATTATAGGGTAACGACTAGGGATGGGCGTTGAATGGATGGACTAGTTGAAATCAACCGTTGACGTTGCGTCGACGCGTCGACGGTTTACGTTTATCGCATGGACTAGTTGAATTCGTAGACGGTGGACGGCGGACGCCGTGGTCCATGGTCCACGTAAACGTGGACCACGGAGTGGACGGTGGACGATTCGAGATTCAACGTAGTGCAAAGCAACGAGCGAGAGCAAGACAAAACGTCTACGTTTATTTCTCTCTCATCTCTCGCTGTCGACTTGTAGACGCCATAGACCTCATAGACGGCTCGACGGGTAATTTCTTTTCAACTCTAAAATACACGACCATAGAGTGCAGATCTGTGTACACGAACTGTGACAGAGACTTGAAATTTGAATGCATGCGTAGAGTGGGATAGGCTTAATAAGCTATTATCTATTATTTTTTACTTGATTTGTGCGATGTGCCCGTGCGACGTTTCGGTAAATTCCCAATTTTGTGCTGTATAAAATAAAACAATTCTGTTTCATTATTTTATTTTTTATTGAACTAATATTTTACTGCTTACACCTGATATTGTTGTATATACCTACTTCTTTCTTTATTGTATATCGAAAGAAGTATATAAAACAATATGTAAAAGCTTATAATGTGCGTAAACAAATAAATAATAAAATATTTATTTTTACATATAAGCAAAAGTAGCGTTTTTACTTTCCCCGAAACTATATTCCTACGAACTTCTTTAAATTTTAAAAATTAACGTAATAAAAATAGCCAACGGTTGAGCCATCGAGCAGCGTCGCGTCGAATCGTAGACAGTTGACCATCGTCCCGATGTTTAGATAGAACGTCCGCAACGTCCGCGTAACGAAGTTGACGCGTCAACTAGTGAACTAGTTGACGAATTCAACTAGTTAATCGTCTCGTCGATGGACGGACGTGAACGGTCTCGTTTCGTCGACGGTAAATACGTCGACGACCCATCACTAGTAACGATACTACAATTTTTATACATTAAACACATTTTTTATAGTATTTAAATCAGAGAAACTTCAAACATAACTAAGATCCAATTATAATGTACATAGATATGGTAGATATACGGACATTTCTTCCAAAATGTGGTACCAAAGTTGCTAGGCGATAGTACTGAGAAAGCAGACTGAGCGATTCGGAAAAATTGATCGTGTTTATGTTTATTATGTATGACTCGTGTGTTTGCAGAAGTTATTTAAATTTTATATTAAACGTAACATTAAATTAATTTATAGATAACTTTTCCTAGATATGAAACAGACAACGAGTGCTGCACAGAATGAATAATTAGAGTAGACTGCCACATTCTACCTATAAAATAGGACAAATGTACGATGATGCTAGAAGAAAATGGTTGTCCGGAAAATATGCTCGTTACTCTGTAATCGAAAAGGTAAACTGCTCAAAATAATTATACCGAATTGTGTTTGGATTAATAAAGGTTACAAATATAAAAATACGGAAATTACAGAAGTAAAGTTAAAAAACTAACCCATAAAAACAAAGTTTTTATTATACTCCCTTTCTCATTGAAACAGGTTTCGCTCCTACTCCACGCATCGGGCTCGAAAATTAAACAATATACGTAAAAACAAACGTTAAAATTTCAAAATTTATACTATAATTATTAAATTTTTAAACGAAAATTTGTTAGATCATTTTTATCGCCGCCACGAGTCTGTCTGCAAAGTTTCAGCACGATTGGATCACGAGAAAAAGGTTAAAAATCGATCCAAAGTTTTTTCAACAGAGAAGCAAACAGACGCTACGAGTTAAAAGAAATGGAGTAAAAATAGAATAAACACAGTAGATACGAACCTATAATTTTAATTTATGGAAGTCTAAGTAGGTGGAATAAATGCAGGTCTCCCATCAGGATTAATTATTTGGGGCTGATCATATCAATTTTTAAGAATTAAAAATATAAAAAATAATATATATATCATACATTGAAAACACATTGCACAACATAACACAACACAAAAAATGAATATTCCAGTACAGAGTATCAAGTTATTAGTATTTAGCTAAAATAAACAAAATAAATAAACAGGCTTTGAACTTTGAAAGTTTGCTTGATCCTGAAAAATTACGCGTCAAATTTCGAAGTGATTGCCGCCACAAACCGCCTACAAAGATAATACCTCTCGAACTGGGTGTGTTGCTGAAGTAAGTGATGAATATTTTGAGTTTGTTCAAATCTTTCAGAACAGTGCTGGATTTATGTCACAGAGACATTATTAATCAATTAACGTATATTATAGATATCTCACAGAGACGAAACTGTATTTCTTATGGGAAAGTAGATATAGAAGTCATTTTATCCCAAATGACTTCTATACCTACTTTCCCATAAGAAATACAGTTTCGTCTCTGTGAGATATCTATAATATACGTTAAGTGATGAATATTTAAATCATTTTCACTCAATATTTTATTGTTTTCCTAATTAGGACGGAAAAATATACTATTCATGAAAATATATTGGACTCGCAGTTTTTTTATTGCCTAAATAGTATTGAATTCCTCTTTTTCTATTAGAGATACTGACAGAATAATAGGTAAGTTTATGATACACAAAGAATAATAAATAATAAATTAAGACTCTGCCCATTATCCCAATTACAAGTGCCTTCGACCTGCTCTAGCATAAACATGCATATTTTAGAATATGTAAAAGTATGTAACTAAATAATTGGTTATCGTGTTGCATATGTGTATTTTAGAGTATTAATTAAATGTGAACATGTAAAAATAAGCAACTAAATAATTTGGTTCTATGGGTTTAGGTTATCGTCAAGAAAATGGATGTTGTTTAGGAGTGAAATTCTGAATAATAATAGAGTATCTGCAAGAATATCAACATTAAGGTTAACACAATATATTTTGTATGTACGACACAATCTTCTGATGGAAGCGAGTGCTGGCTTATTCTAAAGAATTCCGGGTTTCTAATACGGGGTTTAACATGCAAATTTATGTCGGATAAAGAAAGAGAATCAATAGCTCCACTGAAAATCTTGTATAACACAACGAGATCGGATACTTTCCGCCGGTTATGAGTTTGAGCATCTTGAAAAGGGCAAGTCGATCCTCGTAGCTGTGAAGGTTGCTGTGTTGACCAGCTTTGTATGACAAAATATGTAGAAACTTTTTCTGCACTATTTCGATTCTCGCAACATGTATTGTATAATAAGGTGACCAAATAAGGGACGAATATTCCAAGATACTTCGTACTAGTGATATGTAGTGTAGAGAATTTTTAGACTTTGAGGATTTTTTAAGTCGTAAGTAATTCTGGTTATAAATCCCAACATAGTACATGGTTTATTATCAAAGTGGTTTCTAAAAGTGAACTTACAATCTAGCATGACGCCCAGATCCCTTATTGAATCGACTTAAGCGAGTGGAACGCCATCCAGCTATAATCATAATTCTATTTTTTGGATATTTTTAGTGAAACTAATACAGGTAAATTTTTTAACATTGAGTGACATTTTATTTACTTTACACCAGTTCGATATTTCGTCCAGATCTCTTTGCAGGAGATGACTATCTTCCAGGCTATGAATGGTGGAATAGATTTTTAAGTCATCGACATATAAAAGACACTTATTACTTAATATATTCGGCGATTGAAAAGATGAGTAAATATCAAGTATATTTAATAATCATTTTGTATTTACTTCCTTACGCATTAGCACTAGTAAGACTGAAACATTTTCTAAAATAGTTCAAGTGTGCATTACGAGTATTTGCAGCTTTTGACTTATGGAAAAATACAGATATTATCCGAAAATGTTGGCGCGAGAGCCAATACATCGACTATCCTACCCACGGCGACACATCGCGCAGTCAGAGGAAGAGAGAGCAGCGCGGGGTGAGGTTAAATACAACCACAACGGGGTACAGGAGATGAGATTGCAAATAGAGATGTATTG
>JADDOH010020387.1:0-26883 GCA_016648135.1 Agrypnia vestita | reverse complement strand
TGTTTCCCTATCCGTCAAGTTTTCTCCACAACCAGCCACAACCATCCATTGGTGGTTATGGTGGTGGATAGCCCTTGGTGTCACGTCAAAAATATGCGAGTTTGGCGGGGGTGGCTGTGCGTGGGTGGGAGTGGGTGACGAAAATGTACTTTCTACCGCATTGTTTTGTTATGGGAAGGCCGCAAATGCTTCAGATTGTTTGAAAATAGGCGCGCCAACTGTGTCGGTGAGTCTAGAAGGTTCCGGAAAAACCTGCTCTAGAAAGTTCTGGAAGGAGAAGGTTCTAGAAAATTCCCGAAAGTTCTATAAAGTCGGTGTGTCTAGAAGGTTCCTGTACATTCGATAAATTTCTTGAAAGTTCTGGAAGGTTCGCTATGACGATCCAAACAGTGTACTTAAAATTTACGCGCGCGAAGCCGCGCGGGCAGAGCTAGTATATATGATTTTTTTTTGTTAAATCATACATAGACAATGTTTACAAATCAATATTTTTTGTGTTTATATACCTCACTTAATAATGATTCTTGTGTGTGGTGAGGGATAACCACTTACAATCATAGGTATAGTTAGAGTAATCTAATTAAATAACAATGAGAAAGAAAGAAAAGAAAATCTAATATATCAAAATCTTAGTTAATAATACAATACATAGAATAAGCAGTCAAGTTAACAATAATATTAAAGTAGTCAAAAAGAGACCAAACTCAACCACAAAGTCAATTCTATAATAAAAGAGAACCCATTCTGGTTCACTGGGGGAATATGCACACAAGGCGCAACCGCAAAACATTCACCATCATGCAAAATAAATTGAACAAATCAAGTAATTGTACAGGTATCTTCATCGATTCGTGGGAAGTACTCGACAGTATCTCCCACGAACAACTCGTATTAGAACCAAAAGAAAACGGGATTGACCAGACGGCCCCAAACGGATAAAAAGCCACTCGCCGAACATACCTCAGATAGTCGTATCAAATAATATTTAAAATACCTATAATAGTATTCGGTCAAAAAATTAATTTAAAATCCTCTTACTTAAAATACTGGAATCAAATTTATCATATTTCTTCGTCGTGTGATGTGTGGGCGCATTAGAAGTTGAAACGCAGTCATTCTTGAGAGAAGTAATGTGCAAATCTGCATTGGTCAGTTAGAACTAAGTAACCATCACGCCGTTTCCCCGCAGGGGTAGGCAGAGAGGATTGAACGCCACACTCTTCTATCCTGGCACACCACTTTTGCTTCGGCCACATACATACATCTTCTCATACACGTTCTACGGTTGTTGCGGCTTCTAACAGGGCCATCCTCAATACTTGTAGTACCTGATGGTGCCAGGTCTTTCGCGGACGCCCTCTATTCCTGTTGCCTTCAACGCTCGCTTCATATATTTTCTTAACCATCCTTTCCTCGTTCGTACGTTCCACATGACCAAACCATCTCAGCACTCCTTTCTTTATTCTATGTGCCACACTACGGCCAGCATTGCGTTCACTTCTAACTTGTTCAGTGGTCAGTTAGAGATATTCTTAAACTTTTATATTATAATTTAAAATGTTATTATAAATTGTAATGTTTTTCTTTCTACTTGTGCATTCACTAGTTACCGTTTTAATTATTCAGAATGTCTGAGTGCCCGCGCTATTCTGGTTACTCCTTGAGGAGTCAAAGTGCTCCAAACCCTTCAATTAGCGTCAATTGCCTGAATGTAACGCGGTCAGCCCAGGATGTTTATATTCGGCTCAAGGGCTCAGGTTTCGCAGTTCTAGGGCCTTTTGTGGTCAGGATCTAGGCAATCGATGAGGCCTCCGACTTTTACGTTTCGTGAAAAGTTTGGACCTGTTTCTGGTTTTGGAAAAGTTCAAAATGTGCTGATTTATGTACAGCACCGCAGGTGATTATTACAATTTTAAAATTAGAACTTTTTTGTTTCCAACTTCAGCGGACAATTTAGTATCAATAACTTGTACCTATAATAAATTATAATTACATGTTTGCTTTGGATCGCAGATAATAAAAATTGATGACATGTCTATAGATCAGATGACATGCAATAAATACTGTTTAACCTTTGTACACCATCTCCATTCCAACGTAAAAACCTATATTATTATAACCAAGATCCCTCACCACACAGAAAATTGTTAAGGCGATCGTCTAGCAGAATGAACAAATTTCACCATTTTTTCTCATATCTTCTCTTGCGTTTTTTTTCATATTTTTGAAGGGACATATCTAATTTTAAAATTTATTCATCAGGTTACATATATTTTTAAAACATCGAAGGTTTAATAAATTATATAATTTAGTTTGTGACATTTTAATAAGATATTCGTATTTAAAATATATGTAACCTGATGAATAAATTTTAAAATGAGATATTTCCATACAAAAATGTAATATAAAACGCAAGAGAACATATGAGAAAAAATGGTAAAATTTGCTCATTCTGCTAGACGATCGCCTTAATTCTTTTTGGTGAGGAATAACATATAATAATAATTTGATTGTTAATATTTGCTAGTTATCATTGTTATAAAAGAAATCATTTGTATATCTAATAAATAAATAAAAAATATTCTTCTTCTTAAAACACAGCAAAATCATTTTGTGGTGACATCATAATTATAATTTATAGAAATTAACTTTGTATACACCACTTTTTTATTGAAAAAAATTCAGCATGTCTCAATAAAAAAGTGGTGTATACAAAGTTAATTTCTATAAATTATAAAAAATATTCTATTAAAAATGCTTAGAAAATCTTTCAGACTAAAATAATTTTAAAAAAATCGTAAATAAAATACAGGTCCTTGGTTGGCGTTACTCGAAATTCATATTTTGTTTTATGCATTTACAATGCGTTCATAATTATTACTATTATTTTTCAATGTTAAAGTAATATGTCATAGTATTGCTTCTAAAATAAATAATATATTATATAATTAATAAAAATGTTTGCTGTTGTCATCACTTATAATTTGAAAATATCAACGAGTTTCACTGGCAATGGTCCCTTCGTCATGATACAATACAATGTATACTAAAATCGAAGTATAGACAATCAAAATATAAAAAAATAATATATGGGAAATGCATAATAATTAAAAACTAACATGAAAACATATTTAAAAAATAACTATTTTTAAAAAGGACCTGGCTAATTATAATATTCAATTTACTATTAACACTTTTTCTTATTTCCAAAATTTATAATTTTTCAAACTGTCCTTCTGTATAATGTGTGTGTAAAATTTGTAAACCCTTATTAATATCAATAGAATGATCCATAGCCAGAAGATGATTCCCAAATTCAGAATAATTATTGCTACGTAAACACTATTTTTGAAGAAAAATAATACATACATATATTGCTTAATTTTTAAAAATGTATTGTTATTATTTATTTTAACTGCATACTCGTGATTAGCTAATTTCATCTACATTGATAAATGTCATAACACATACATTAAAAAATGCAATAATAATATTAAAAAATTGATTACATAATTAATTAATATTTGAATATTTTCAGAAAAAAACCTTTAAGCATTATTGCTGAAGATTTTGGCAGATTTTAAACACTAAATTCGGTACCCTGCCAGCTACACTATTTTTTAAATAGAGATGCGAAGATGGGATACGTTTCGTATCAATATTCTTACTATTTTCAAACTAAGCTATTTGCTTATTTTATGAAAATAGGACTAACTTACTGGTCTCCTAGAATGGAGCTCAATCCACGGACCACAGTATCGATAGACAAAAGTCATAACCACTAGGCCGACATGCCACTTAAATTTTTATTTTACTGTTTTACGGCAGCCACAATGCTTTGCCGGTTCAATACAAAAATATAAAAATATGTATCTACATTATTATTATCGGTAGCGTAGCAAAATTTTCTTATTACGTCTGGAATTTTACGAGGTTTAGTGATTTAGTGCATGATTTTCTTCTCTTTTCTTGGAGCGAAGACTAAGCTATGCTAAGGTTGCAAGGCTATGGCTAAAACTCACGTAGCTTCCTGTCTAGTGGTTAAGACACTCGCCTAGAAATAGGGCGATCGAACCACGTTCCAGCAGATTACCTCTTATGTCCTATTTTCATAGCGCATGCGTTTAGTTTAATTTGAAAATAATAAAAATATTGATGTGACACGTTTTTCTTGTACTGCGGATTTTTATTTTTGTCGTGAATTAAAAAACAACATTTCGATGGTTATCTGGCAACAGATCCTACCTTATTTTTTTCAGTTTTTTGAAACTGCTTTGTGAGCACCGCCCGACAGTACAACACGTTTCCACAACGAAATAAATAAGTACCCAATGTTGGTAAAAACAAATTGTACTATCTTCAAAGTATTTTTTGCGTATGGCAACACATCCTATCTCTCTGGTATTTAGCATAATAAAAGCTGTTAAACATTACACTTAGTTAATACGAAAATAATACTCATTTCTAACTAATTATTCGTCCATTCATTGTTATTGTATTACATTTCTGTATTACTTAACACTAAATTTTACTCTGATTATTTCTTCAGTGATAAAATTTCCAGTGTCAGAATTCCATACAGGAAAGTTTAGAAAAAAATAATCTATCGTCACTCTTTTGTTAATATTTCTGTGAGAATTGATAAAATGACATTTATATTTCATGCTGGGCATTTGCTTTTTTTTCCAAACGCAAAATGAGAATAAATTTTATTTCATACAAATTTTTATTTCAGAAAAATAAAATTATATTTTTGTTGAATTGGGTTATTACATAAAACAAAATATTACTAAATTTCTTAGATAGAACAAAATTTTACTCAAAAATTTCACAGGGATAATAATTCGTTTCCATTAAGGCGACCATTTTATTCGGGCAAAATATAAATATATCGCCATGGCTTTTTGTTATTTTTACGAATTTTGGATGGATCCAATTTTCAAGAAACTTAAGGTTTAGCGCAAAAATATTTTTTTATATAAAATAAAAATGATATATACTGTCACGTGTCGTGGCTGCGGGAGGAATTTATGAAAACGCTTAAATATAATAACGGATTTATTAATTACTTATTAATTAATTAAAGAAACGTTCAAAGTCGCTTACTACTATTTAACTTAACGTTATTATTTTAATTAAACTATTCCGTAATTTATCACTCGTAAACAGACACTGTATAATCGCTTTAGCACTTTATTCACTATTCACTAGAACATTCCATTCAATTTCAGCACGTATTTCGTTACCTAAGAACTTTTCCAGATTACTCGCTGTAGAATTACCGCTCACTTGGCCACCTTGGTCTTTACAACTCGCGGCTCCTATTGCTTCGGTTTCGCTGTCAAGTGCCCAAAAACAACAATAACGTTATTCCCGCGTGCGGTCCTATTTTATCTGCTGATATCGAGCCTTCTAGGAGTTTCTAGTGTATACGAGAACTTTCTCGCGGCTTCCAGGCTTTTGTAGATGTTTCTCGATGTTTCTCGGAAGCTGTAGATTATGTTAGGCCGTTCTGGAATCTTTGATAGTGTTGTTGTGACATGTGACAGAAGTGCGCAATTCTTTTTAGCCTCGTTACAATACATATACAAATCAAATATATTTTAATGGCGATAATTAAGCAGGTCGACTCCCACCCCTCACACTCGACCCTGTCTGTTCTGAACCACGTACTTCTAGCGCTTTTCCCGGGTGGAATCAACCCAGTACGTGACGCATTGTCGTCTCCAGTACTGTCGAGTTTACGTAAACTGACTTAAAAAAATTTCCTTTATAATTTTTCCTTTCCTAGTCGCCGACTTAGGATATATAATACATTTTCTCTTTTAACTTTCAATAACAATATGGCCCACTTTAACTCTATATCTAGAATGTTGAAGTCATACAACAAAATAGAAGATAATCATAACGTCCTCATTGGAATATTTCATGATAGTTTCCATGAATATAAGAAAACTATTACTTAATTTGCAAAATTAGTTGTTAAGTCTCTTTATTCAATCTCACTCTATTCAGCTCACTCTATAAAAAATATTTTTTCTGTTCATTCTTGTAATAAAAAGAATTTAAACTTATTTTATTATAACTGTATTATCATGTTATGTGTTTTTCATTGTTTGTGTTTGTGTTTTCGTGTTTGTGAACCATTCAAAAAAAAGAAAAAAAATCGTAGGTACGTACTACGTAAAAGAAAAATATATAAATGGTCGACTGATTATGATTTCTCGATAGATTCCGGGCTCAATTCCTGGTGAGGTAAAAGAAAAATGTATAAATGGTCGACTGATTATGATTTCTTGGTAAATTCCGGGCTTAATTCCTGGTGAGGTCGTAATAAATGTGATATACACAAAACTTAGGGGTTTTTATGATGTAATTACTTCAGTAATTGGGCCTCTTGGACTATTGTCATACTTTACAAAAAAAAATCTAATTATTATACTTCCAAGAATTTCAAGAACGAATATTTTAACTAAGAAACATAAAAAATATTATTGATATCACTATGTAGCCTACATATTTTTTGGGTTCGATAAATTATACCTGCTAAGGTTTATTGTATTATAGACATAGTAACTGACAAAGCTTCTCTTAAAATATTAGGTTCATTTTAAGCTTACAACGAACGAAAAAAGAATGGTTGAAAAAATTTAAAGAAAAATTATGTTATAAAATAGAGTGGTAGGCCACAATTTGCCAATACCGATTTTTTTATAATAAAATAAAAGACAATCATCGAGTACTCAAAAATTGACGAATATACTAGAGTATCGAGGACTCGAATTGTATATTCTAGAACAAACTCGTACGTTCTCGACAATATGCTTTACTCCCACATTTTTAATATCGTTGTTCGGGAAATATTTGAAACCGTCTGCCTGCCCCGGCCTCCTCCATTCTGTTTGTCCAATCCGGGCGAGATTCGTAAATCTCCGTCTAATTGCAGAAGAATAAATACTTGCGAGATTCCTCTCGGTATCTGCGGACACAAATCACTTTCCCCCGCGCTCCGCTTATCTCTCCAGCCGGGTATTGATCACGCCCCGGCCGACACCACCAGGGAGCCAGGAGTGCCGTACCTTCTGAGGGAGAACCGAATATTTCTGATACGTCAAAAGAAAAAAATTTAAATTTCGTTTTATTTATTCATGGGAAACTAACAGTACGTGTAAAATCAGATTACACACGATTATTGAACAGTATAGAGACCATCTTACAAGTTTCCACAGAATTAACAGTGTACCTTGATTTTGGTATGGTATGGAGAGCAGACCCACCACCTACTCAGGACCGTTTTATAAAAAAAAGCTACTTTATTGGTCCTTCTCATTCGCCGCCTGGTTGCCATTTTTTTTAATGCTAAAGGTAACCGTGCGACCCGTTGTTGTAAAAAACAGGTGGGCCGAACAACTGCCCTCCACAATGTACCCATTGTCCCTACTATTAATTTATTTATCAAACACAAATACAAAAATATTACGAAACATAAATAGAGAAAGGAAAAATAAAACAATATATAATTCACAGGTGAGGGGCAAAACAGATCGGGATAACTAGGTGGACTGGAAGAAAAAAACAAACAAAAAACGGTATTGCTAGCCAATACTTAACCTTTACATTATTTCTTACTCATCACATCAGCCCTGATGATGGACCCTGCAATAGGATGCGAAACGTCAACAAGAAAGGTCACATATTAGTGCTGTATTTTATATGATGTGTCATTATAAAATCTACATCAACTCTCACTTTAGTATGAGGTGGCATTTTCGTCACGTGATATATCATTGAGGGTTAATTGGTTGAAATGTATATTGCTGCCGTTGCTTTTAAATGTGATTTTGAAACATGGTTTGGCAGAGATTCAAATCAATTCAATTCAATTTATTTAGTTTTAATGTAATAAAATAATTTACATTACAAACATATGTTTAATTCTTAAATATTATTAACAAGTGAGAAAATATACAAACAACAAAATGTCAAACGTATACAAATTCATTTATATTAAAGGTATAGGAGAATCCCGCTTCGGAAAACCCTCTCAGAGGCATGGAACAGATCAATATCCAGAGTAATATTGTTCAGCATAACAGTAGCTCTTCTAATAGGTACAACCATTGGCAGGTTGGTCCTGTATATTGGAATGTGAAACAATCTATGCTGACGCTGTCTTAGGTAATTATTGGGAACATACAAACCAATGCTCTGCATAATTTCAGGATTATCGATCATACCGCGCAACAATGGATAAAAATGCGTAATCAGATACACATTCCTTCTAGTCTCTAAACTATTGTAGCCAAGCATACCCTGGAGGAACTCGGTTGGGTAAAGCCAAGGATAATGCCCGTACTCTCTCATGTAGATATATCTTAGAAACTTTTTTGTACTTTCTCTACCATAAGTGAGCTCATGTGGCCCCCAAATCATCGAGCCACTCTCGAGTCTACTTCGCACCAAGGGGTTGTAAAGAAATAGAGGTATATTTTCTATAAAGTCTCTAAATATATATTCTAATTACTTATCCTAGGGGAAAACGAAATGTCTTTTAATGTTATTTAGATATCCAATAGCCACTGAAAACTCCAAAAGCCCCTTATAACGCACATACAATTAGTAGAAGTTCGACAAACCATCGGTTGTCCATCTGCGATCAAGATTCCTTGCACGAAGTGAAGATAGCAGAACAGAATTCACAGTAGAACTGTAGAGTTAGGGGGAAAGTTTTGAAGATTAGAATAGGTACTTGAGGAGCGCTGCAAGTTAAACTTTTGCTTGAAATAAGAAATGGTTTAATTTACAGGTTACATAACCATCGAAACTTCTTAACTGGGTAGATGTGAACATGTCGACAAGTTTATTCTCTTCCAGGTTCATGTAATTTGCTAGTTTAACTCATTTCCTGTTATCTTCTTCTTCTTCTCATACTTTTTCCTTTATCTTTGATTCTGGTCATTTTTTAGACACTTTTATGTAGCCTCACTTGAATCTCCCTTTCAAGATATTTTCCTGTTTGCAGCTTTCTTCGGTTTTTCCATTTTCTTCACACTACGCTAAGCAACATTGTGCAAAATTTCATTAATCAGCAGCTAATTTTCTTTGACGTCTGACGTATAACGAGTTTTGAATGCAGTCATATAGGAGAAACATTGCTAAAATTAACAAGTCCATGGCAAATAGATGTTAAAAATTCTTTTAAAATGAAGACGTATTTTCCAGTTCTGTAATTATATTACGGGGGTATTTTTTTAACATCCTTCCATAAAATCATATTGCTCAAATGCTAGATTCACAAAGATTGTTTTGAAATTAAGCGTACAACACTTGCCATGTATTTTGTACATCGTTTTTTGTACTGTTATGTTATATTAATGTACTCGAGAACAAACGAAAAATTTGTGAATATTATTATACTCGAAAATTGGCTAAACTTTAATATTTATTATTACATCTTCAGCACTAAACTAGCACAGAGAAATATTAAAATTATATCCTTATTTTACTAAAATAATGTAAATAGTGACAATTCAAATTACTATCGACAATATCGCAATATTGTGTTTATATTTTTGATATTTTTCTGCATTTATTTTCAGTTCTGATGGACACGGGTATTAGTTATAATAATTCATATTTAAAACGCTCGAGTATAATACAATTTAAAATCACTCTTGATACATGTACTAAAAAAATTAAGTAATAATTAACTCGGTGTGTTAAAAATTACACATCCAATCAATTTTTGAAATATTCGGTCTACCATTCAATTAACTTAATATCTCTAGAGGAAAATTAGAAATAAAGGGAAGAAAAGGCATACTGAGGAGATGTTGTGTTCCAAGTGATAGATGGGCAGTTTGCGGTAGTTATAAAGCTCTATTTATCTCCTTATTACTTTAAAAGATAAGGAGAAAATGGTATGAATGGATAACATCAGAGCGACAAAGGAATCATCCTTCAAGATAAGAAAAACGAAATAAATATTGTCACGTGGTCAAGGCTGCGGGACACAAATAAAAACACTGAAAATTAATCAGCGATTAATGAATTGGAGATTTATTAATTATTAAATGGAAAAAGTCCCTTAACACGAATCAAACTTAGAGCTTTTCTTAAAAATTACCCTATTTCGCAATTAATCACTCGTATATGAACTCTTTATTATGCTGGGAACACTTTATATATCGCTCAAAAAATATTGAGTTGTATCGAAGTTGATAACGGCTCACACCGGCCGTCGCCTCGCGCGAACTTCACATCGAATTAACTGTCAAAAATAGAACTCTAGTGTGGTTTTGGTATTTATACCCAAATACTCGATTTTCCCAGCTCTTGAGAAGATTATTCTAGGTTGTAACTCTAGATTGCTATAGGCCAATCTAGATCTTTCTATAGTGTTGTGACATATAATAAGAGATTTGGACAGTTCGCTATTCCTTCTTTTGTTTTTTGTTTATGTTACAGTATATTGGGGGTTAAAACAAGTTGTGTCCATTTTTTCCAAATAATGAAGTCAAGAAAACACAACTAAAAAATTAGTCAATAATGTATTCTCTTTCATTATTTTTACAACTTTTTGCCAATGTTCTACAAGTTTTCGATGCCTCTGCGATATAAAAAACGTCCGGTCCTGTCTCTAAAAATCTAAAACCGCTACATGGCCACCACGCTACGCCGCAGTGCAGCACAGTAGCAATGCAACACGGCAAGGCTGCACTCGTACAATATAAAATATATTACATAATTTTATATTGCATTACATTAAAATTTACCATTACATACAACATTTAACATGTTTATATTAATGGATTTATTTAAACAATAAAAAAGGTTTTTCGGAAACATTGGTAGTGACCGCGCTACTTTTCTGCAAATAAATCTCATCATCAATCATCAAGATCTTTATTCAAATTGTTACTTCCTTTCTGGTTCACATCCTTTGACTTGAATCTGCAACATTTATTCTATTGTCACACAAAAATAACTTTATGCACATCACTTAGAACAAAATGTCTGACTGTCACTTGTCACATGAAAGACTAGGCCGTAATGTTACATCTCTGTAACTTGATATTTTGAACTTATTAATTTTTAACTAAGTTGAAAACAACGTGTTGTGATTAAATTAACAATTTAATGTTGAACACAACATTATTGTACATCTAAATGAGCTTGTTAATTTGAAACACAACATTTACCAATATTTTTATACGAATAATCTAAGAACATAATTACTGTTTACGTAGGGATAATTATTAATTAAGATAAATTGTAGAAGTCACACAGGGATGAAGCTATTTATACGGAAGGCAAGTTTCGTCTCTGTGAGTCTTCTGTAATTGAAATATTCCCATCATTCCCATCAGAATCATCTCAATACGCAGTATATTTCATTTAATTTTTATAATGCAAATATTGTATGAATCTCTCCATTACCGCGACTCATTATAACGTATAATATTCTTATTCACAAATCAATGTAGACATATTGTCAGATGGAAATTAAAAATTCCAAAAGAACATTTTATTGCAATCGACAATATGATCATTGATGCAATAGGTAAAACAACTTCCATGTATGATTATACGTTTTGTAATATAATAATGTAACATAATATGATATTATTTATATCACATTATATTATACCATCATGCACAAGATGTGCAGTCATGCCTGTGTTTGTACTAAAGTAAATTTAATAAAATAGACATGATGATGACTCACTCTAAATATCTAGCGGGATCATTGACCACCTGTCGATAGTCTGAAAGCTAAAAAATATGATTGAATAAATAAATGACCTTCCTATTATTTTGTTACAGGAGAAATAACCACTACAGAACTGGACTTGGAAACTGGGCCTGTGGTCACAAACACAATTCAACTGGTTCTGACCAGGGCAGAACTGGGAGCCCTCCTGCAGTGCGAGGTGGTGTCGGATGCTCTAGACGCTCCCGTGGTCATCATGATGGACATAGACGTGAATGGTGAGTTCCAAATAGTTAAATAATCTTAAATTATTTCAACTTTTACATTTTAACTCTTAAAAGACTGTGCTAAAAAATACCTTCGTGAACGGTGGTGTAACACAGCGTTACCTGATTAAAAATTGGCATAGTTTTTAATATGTGATAAAATATACCTATATACGATACAGATAAGACATTTTAAAGGTCCCTTTATAAAATTATGTAAGGTAAACATACATATTTGAATTATTTTAGTAAATTATCAAAAAATCATGGCATATCGAATTTGCGTGCGCTTTCGCTGACGTATCATTAGCAATTGAATTCAACGACGCGGTCGCCAGGTCGCGTCAGTCGCCTGCAGTCCGTCATTGTCTAACACGTGTTACGCGACTCTACCGTACTCTTTCGATATTGCTTTCGCTTTCACCGAAACCCAAGCAACCGCCGTCTCTGTCCTACATGAAATGTGTGGTATTGTCGTGCTCTTTCTTGCTCGATTTAACTGCGACGTGAAATATTCTGCTCTCTTTTTCACACTGGCCGAAAATACGTGAATAAATATTTTTTAATTAAAAAATCCGAACATCCGTAACAGTTTAATTTAGTCATTTTGGTTTTAAAATGTCTATTCGATGATTACAAAAAGTGTGACGTTTTAGTTTTCTTAAATAAGGTAGATATTTCATATTTTCTATGACAGGTAGACCTATGTTACATCACCGACACACAGGAGTTGTAGGTACATTTCTCGGCTTAGATTCAATTAATTGTCAATAGTTTTTTATACGATAATTAAGTTAGTAAATTCTGTCGTATCTTTTTAACTAGGTATATTAAATCCATGATTTGGAGCCGAATGATTACATACGACCTGAAGCTGGAGAGATTCCAAAAAAGTTTTCAAGACATTTCCACTTTAGGAAGTACGCCTCTTGAGTTCAGCCATTGACTTCATCTTGGATACGCTTAGCTATAGTAGCATTAAGAACGAAAAAGAAATAGATTCTTAATTAATTACATGCTTCTTAAGACTGATCAAAAATTCTACTACAATAATTATAGATAGCTTGAAGTAAATCAATCGGCTGTCGCCGATTGCGTGCTAATAATAAGAAGAAATACATTTATTTTTTAAACTAACGTAAAAACTAACTAACTAACTAACCATCATGTTAGCTTGATGTTGAGTAGCTCGTTGGTCCTGTGGTTAGGACTCTCGCCTGGTGAACCAAAGGTCGCAGGTTCGAATCTCACTCCAGACAAGCAAGTTAGTCCTATTTTCATAGCACAAGCGTCTAGCTTAATTTGAAAATAGTAAGAATATTGATGTGACACGTATTCCGTGTTCGCATCTTGCCGTTTCTCGAAAAGGGTAGGCAGAGAGAATAGAACGCCAAATTCTTCTATCTTGGCACATTTTTGCTTCGGCTACATTAATACATCTTCTCATGCAAGCTCTACGGTTGTTGAGGCTTTTAGCAGGGCCATCCCCCAATACTTGTAGTATCTGATCATGCCAGATCTTTCGCGGAGGCCCTCTATTCATGTTGCCTTCAACACTCGCCCCGTATATTTTCTTAACCGTCCTTTTCTCGCTCGTACGTTCTACATGACTAAACCATCTCGGCACTCCTTTCTTTGTTCAGTCACCACACTACAGCCAACATTATATTCACTTCTAATTTATTCATTCCTCACCCTATCGATCAACTATTTTCCACACAAGCACCTTTGTGACCGCATTTCACATGCATTCAGTCTACCTTCATTCCTTTTTGGCCAATTCCAGGCTTCACTTCCATACGTCAAAGCTGGCACTACAACCCCATTATGACCGGTATCATTATTCTCCTATTATATAAACGACTTTTATTAATTTTAAATCAACAATTAATAACCAAAAAGTAATAGCTGATTACAATAGTATAAACAAAAATTCCCGTATCGTTATAACTCTCTCCAACATTAAATGAGGGTTATACAAGCTAAGGCAGTAATACTCACTTTCACCAAACAACTCCCAAGGATGTGTAAAGTAAAAAATGACCTTCTTCTTCATGTGCCCTGTTGGCGATCATCTGGGAGAAAGTTTCCCTGTCCAGGGCAGTGCGGAACAGCTCTTCCACGCTTCTTATCCCGGCCCACTCTCGGATGTTTCCAAGCCAGGAATGCCGCCTCCTTCCGACCCCTCTGCGACCCTCAATCTTCCCCTTCATGACCAGCTGAAGAATGGAGTACTTTTCGCCTCTCATTATATGACCAAAGTATGAAATTTTACGGAGCTTTACTGTGTTGAGTAACTGTCTGTTTGTCTCTACGTAACTCTACGTAACTCTACGTAAAACTTCAATATTACTAGTCATGTCAGTCCAAGATATATCCTTAACATTTTACGACGTATCCACATTTCGAACGCCTCTAGGCAATTTAGAGATATTCACCTTCAGCGTCCATGCTTCAACACCGTAAAAAATGACCACTTTACACTTAATTGAGAGCTGATTACGATTTTAGACTGGATCATCATAGCAAAGACAGCAATATACAATTATATAAATAGCTAAAGTATCAATATCCATTATTTGATAGCTAACACAGCAATATACATATTTAATAGTTAAATATTTATTTATACACGTGTCACTGAGAAAAACTGAGGTGGTAAATATTTTTAAAAACTTATTTGCAAGAAGCTGCAGATTTCATAGATTCGAGATAAATTTTCTTGAGTAGTGACAGGATTATTGTATTTATCTTAAAGAGGCAATACTGCTTCGTTACTGACTTCAGCTGTTAATATGTAATGGTGGGTAATATATATTTTTCGTACACATTGCCGCTTTGTACTTTATATTTATAATTTCTGTACACATGTTTTGGTGCTATTCCTGGTACTTTTAATAATTTGCTACTTGTAATTTATATTGTTTAATGTATGTTCTTTTTAATTTTATGATATATTTTTTTATGTAAAAGCCTATACGCATTGCTGCTCGTTACCTACTCTACATTTTTAATTTTTATACCCATGATTTGGTGCTATTCCTGAAACTTTTAATGTATGTGCTTTTTGAAATTTATTTTATACTCTTTATGTAAAAGCCTAATGGGCGTAAACAAATAAATAAATAAATCTCAGAAATACTTGCCATTGCTTTTATACACTTCATATATACTCAATAAACAATTAAACTCCCACTGAAGTTTCTCAAATTACTGATCAGGATGTACTCTTCGATAACAACTTTTCATTTGTATCACATATCAATAATACATTTGTACAAAAGGGGAATTCAGACCCTTGAATAAATTTTGAGAATAGCCAAAAATTTCGAAATTTCAAACGCGATTTTGATATTAGGTACCTACATAACACTCTGATGAGAACCCAAAATATTCTCCGCCAAGTTTTTCGTTTTTCGATTACTTCCAGATATATGCGATGCACCCTGGCAACTGCATGCTTTCCCAGATCGTCTTCTTCTTCTTACGGCTTGATGTTGCTAGAGTAAAATAACTAAGTGTGGTTGCAAAATAATTGTCACGTGGCGGTTGCTGCGGAAAAATGAAAGCACTGGAAATTAATTAGCGATTTATTAATTAATTATTTAATGTATAAAGTCACTTAACACGAATTAAACTTAACGCTATTCTTAAATCTACACTATTATTGCTGGGAAACACTTAATTTCCGCTCGTAAAACGTTCAATTCTTTATTTATCGCTTCGATTATCTCACGACTAGCCACCCTGTCCGTCGCGAACTGTCAAAACACAATTCAACTCCACCGCGGCGTAGTTCCGTCACGTTATCTCTAAAAACGATGTTTTTTTCGAACTTCCTAGGTCATTCTAGTGTTTAGGTTCAGGTTCAAGGTTCCCGTCGCTTCTCGGTTCTTCTAGGCATTTTTCGAGTGTTGTAGATCGCCCTAGTTGCTATAGGTCGTTCTCGACCCTTTGATAGTATTTTGATATATAACAAGACATTCAGACAGTTCGCAATTCCCTTTTTAGGGTCTCGTTAGAGTATAAGAAGAAAATTCTTATAAAATTCTCCAGTGAACATTCTTTGAACACTGTTCAAAGCTCTCTCAGAACGCAGAATAGAGAACCACCACGGGGAATATGACACCAAGAAAACCGCTCATTAGAGGGTATAGCGCGCGCTTATATTGCGCGCTTTTTGTATACTTACCATCGTGCTATGAGTATATTTAAAATAACAGTTGTTATTCCTTTTCCATCACCATTACCTTAAAATTATTTCCATCCATCCGTGTCGCGCAACAATTGAACAAGACGGTGTGCGGTTTTCGCAACAAACAAAGCGCACTAGCTTGTCGTCAGGGATGTAGTCGGTACATTGAAGCATTTCTTTTACGCAAATATGTATTTTGGAAAAAAAGTTAGCTAAGCATAACTGATAAAATATTATGTTATGTTAAAAACTTAATGATATTTTAACGAGATGCTAAAAAGAATTTACGCACTGTCACTTGGAACAACATCGTACGATCTAAAACGGTCTACGTACAATTTTTTTAAAAATAAATAGAGATGCGAACACGGATACGTGTCACGTCAATATTTTTACTATTTTCAAACTAATCTAAACGCTTGTGCTATGAAAATAGGACTAACTTGCTAGTCTGGAGTGAGGTTCGAACCTAACCACAAGACCAACAAGCTACTCACAACCTTCAGGAAAATACGTCTATAAATGTTTACAAATGCCTGGAACAGCCGAGAAGCGACGAGGACATTCTCCTTAACACTAGAAAAATCTAGAAAGTACAAAAATATCAGCATTTGGATATAAATACGGAACCACGCCGCTGCGGGAGTCAAGTTGTGTTTTATGGTTCGTTCAGTGCGAAGTATGCGTGAAACAACGGCCATGTGTCCCAGTCGTGAAATTGCGAAGCGACAGATATCGAGCGAAGTACCTAACTGGCGAAATAAATAAAGGCGAATTTAATGGAATGCTCTAGTGAATATGAAATACGTGTTACCCAGCGATAATAAACTGTTCATTTCCGAATGATTTATTGCGAAATAGTGTAATTTAAATAAAAGTCTTATATTTAATTCGTTTTAAGTGACATTGTACATTCAATAATTAATTAATCGTTTATTATTAAATCGCTAATTAAATTTTAATGTTTTCATTAATTCCTCCTTAACTACGACACGTAACAATATGATAATAATTGTGAAAGTAAATCGAGTTAAATAAATAAAACTTTCATACCTACTTTCATATATAAAAAATAGCTTCGCCTCTATGAGACATCTATAATCCATCTTGATTATTAATTTTATTCCTCAGTTCTGGTGACGTAATTTTTTTATAACGAAATAAATTGGTCAGTCCGTCTGTCCCTTCGATTTCATTGTAGAGATTGTCGGCTGTACCTCAAATGGGTATATTTTTATGAACTTTTCTCAATCTCCCTATAAATTGTGCGAAAGCATTAATTAATTAATTAATTAATGCTTTGCAGATTGGTGAGGCAATTTTGATACCCTTTCGAATGTCGAGCCTATTCGTTATTTTTTGTTTCTTTCATCATCGATTTTGGTAATTAAAAACCCAGAGGCCAGTGTGTATAGGGCCTCGTTAATAAATGTTAACACGGGTGTGTTTTTAATTCATGCAGAAACCCTCATTTACATAGGACAAAATAATTTTCACGTCTTGCTCTGTACACGTTAATTTCATTAGTCATGCTAATTTATTCACAGGAAAAATAATGGATACACTCTCCTGTAACAAGATATGGTTCTTTAGGATGATTCGTATCAGAACTAATTTGTATATATTTCACCTTAATATATCATCGTTTCATTTGAATGGACGTTAGAGTGCTTGCCTCGCGTTTCAAATAAAATAATTACACTATCGTCAAAATGCTGGAAATTAATTTAGTTTTATTTATAACCAAAGACAGTCACTGAACACGAGTAAAATTCTAGTACCGTTCGTAATTTTATAGTCGCTACATGTCTTCCGAAGATTTCACACACTTATAATTGAACTTTTCCTTAATCCGCACTAATTAACTGTCTCTATCGCTTAGATCACTTCTCATAAATTCTGTTCAATGTTCGCTCGTTGGAACTACATGCCCGGTATTTTTTTTTATTCCGCTGGTATCACTGGTAGTCAGACTGTGTTTGCTCGCTTATTAATATCGCATGTTGTTATATCACGAATCACTGGTCATACTTATTTACGCTACTGAATTGCTTACCCTATGTCGCGTGACGCCTTTTATAGGCTAATTCCCCCGAAAGGTTTGTTCTAGAGGTAACGAGAAGTCTATAGAAAGTTCTAAGCTTTTCAATGAAGCATTTTAGGGCGTCATGGAATGTCGTAGAATCTTCAAGAAAGAGAATGCGGTCACGCCTCACTGACTCCGTGTCGTGTGCGTAATATTTGGTTACGGATAACTGACCGCCGTTGCGTGACACCGTTATGTTATTGTCAGCATTCAGTCTCGCTACAATATAAATATTGTCGGTTTCATTAGTGCGAATAGTCAAATAAAATAATTACGCTATCGACTGGCAAAAATTATATTATACTTTGCATATAAATATTGTCAGTTTCGTTAGTACCACAAAGTATAAAAATTTGTAGAGGTGATCTAACCCGTTCTTAAGGGAAGGGGGTTGGGTCACAGTGGAAGTATGTCTTCCTAGAGTATGTTTAAGATACTTAATACTGCAGTTAAAGTATTTATTCTTGCACAATTAAATTCCCTTGTAAACAAAACGTACGTTTTACAATAGACGTAGTTTTATTTTGTTTTTTTTTCGACAATGTCTTCTTGCGAAAAAATACGAATTTTTTACTGAGAAAGAATATTTTTTAATAATATTTAGTTTAACATTTTCATAATTGTATTAAAACTTAAAAAATCATAAAAAATATTGAAACAAGTCAAACGTACAGAAACCAGCCGTGGCGCCAGGTCGTGTAACATGAAATTTCGGTTAGTTCATGTCTATATATTTTTGTGGTTTGTGGTTAATATCATACTTGTATATGTACCAAATATATTCTATAATTTATCAAGTTTATCAGATGAAAATGTGCAGGCATAAATTTTCGGATTCGGATTTCGGAGCATATTTTATTAGCTTTACTACCAATATTTGAGTTTTTGTGTGTATACCTAATACTCATTTTATTTCCCCTTATATTTTAATGAAAATAACTTAAGCTAGCAAGAAAAAAGCTGAAACAAATCAAGTCATCCTAAATTATTCTTCAAAAAGCATGACTTTAATCTATTTTCTTTTACAACAATTAAAAAATATGAAACAAAAAATGATGACAATGACGTTGCAAGCTAAACATAGTCGCGGTGACCTATAAATTTAGACAGAACAAGCTGTGCTTATTTCATGACACCAGTCGCATAAATGAAATAGAGATGCGAACGCGAATTACACAATTCACATCAATCCTATGAAAATATGACTAACTTGCTATTATCCTGGAGTAGGGTTCGACCATTAAAACAACAAGCTACTAAAATTAACAATCATTGTTAGAAGATAGGAAAAAATATATGTCACACAATCAAATCCAAAATGTTACATTTTGATATGAGCCACACAACCTTGTATTGGGAGAATAGAGGGTGTATTTTTCCGGTATTTTTCTTCCACACACTTCCCCGAAGCAAATCGCATTCATATATTTACACGATGTGTCTCGATCAGGTTGACTGTACGCTAACACTGCTGAATTAATGATGACCGCGCGTATTTGCGGATCACGGTGCGGCAATAGAAAGCGAAGGGCTGCAAATTAAATTTACCCTTTTTTACCTTTGACCGGAGTTGATTGAATTGATTTATTATTCGATTTATATTCATGCGACTGCGGGGCAAATGATTCGGCCAGCTTGGAGAAGAGGGGGGGATGAGAGAAAAGATTTTCGCTTTGTACACAAAGTGACATGAGATCAAGGGTCCATGAAAATAGTGCGTTTGCGATTTCACCGTGGTGTTTTTGAAAAAATATATTAAATGGTGTTTACAAATATTTTTTAGTTTAAGTAAGTCAAAATAGTTCAGCTAACATATGCAAGTGCTCTATTAATTATTTTAATTTTTGAATGAATACAAATTTTTATTATGAAGTTTTAACTATAGAATAAACAGAGCTTAGCAACAATACTTTGCAGATAGATTTCTGCCTTTATTGTGAGTCTAAAATGTCGAAACAACCACCAACATCGTCAATAGTTATGGAGATATCTGACATTAGACTTAGAATATACGATAGAATTAATTACAATTTAATGGACTAATTTTTTATTTATGTTTTGTTCCCCATGAATTATATATATTTATTTATTTTAAAGGTTTTAATTATATTATTGTTCATTTCTCTTTTAAATATGTCAAAATTGTATCTTTTATATTTTTTTTTTATTATTTTATCTTCTGATCTTATCTTATCTAAATCTTCGGGTGTACTTCATAGAAATGATAAATGATATATGGATACGTCTTAATAATTTAGAAGCCTTAGAAATAAAAAAAATCATTAAAACTAGATAAAAAGTATTTACTTAATAAACAACTAGATTTATCGCATAGCCCAATTCTAGATATATTCTCTTCCAATTAACTACACCCACCCATACCCTCTCTCACCCAAGCCCCACCACAGTTGACTGTCTCTGTTCTGTCTCTTTGTGATTGTGTTTTTGTTTAGTTAATACTCAACCCTGATGAAGGCTCAGCTGTGAGTCAAAACTAGTTGGTTAAAAATCAATAAAGTGGTGTTAAACAAAGAGTTATTTTAATGAAAGATAAATAATAGATGCCTTAGATTGGATAACTTAGAAATATTAGAAATCAAGAAATACCTTAACACTAAAACCAATACAATTAATTATCAGTTACATTTTACGAACAACCCATTGTTTGATATAATTCCCATTTCGGTGTCTACTTGTCAATTACCCTCACCATAACTGTGGCCACGCCCCCGTTCAAAACCTGTTTACCAAAATGTGTAACGGATACATAGTACGCGTCAGTCGTGATTAAGATACTCCAGGTGGTTTTTACTAAGTTTTTAATTAATTTAAATTAGCATGTAATAATTTCACAATCATAACTGATCCAAATTGTATCAAGTGGCAGAAACATAACACTTGGTAAATTGAATATCCCTGTAATACATACCACAACTGCTTAGCATCATTATACACTTAGAGATGTGAAATGGTTCAACAAATTACCCATTAAAATGAGGTTTGAGAATAATTATGAGGCTTTTAAGAAAAATATCAAAAAACACCCTCACAGTTAATTAATTTTTATTTTATATAATGTAATCTTTTTACTTATTATTTAATTATGTATATATTTTATTTTATAATTGTTTTGAATATTTATTCAATAAAAGATGGCTTTGATATTAATATTATTTTTACTGCATACTGTTGTAGGTATGTCGTTGCTTATATTTTTTTTTCTCTTTACATATTCATTTTTAAATAATCATTGCAGACTGTTTTATGTTTTATGCTAATCATTTCTTTATTTTTTACTGTTGTCTCATAATATTGCATTACGTTTATTGCATATTAGACTTTTTTTTCTTATATATACATAGTATGTAGATACTACATATTATTAAATACATTTGAAATATAATGATACTCCTCTTCTACCTACAAGTAAAATAACATGAGATAATTTTAAACTTCCTTATTGTAAAAAAAAATGTATTTATCTATTATAATTAATTGGGTTTATATGGAACCGATTTTTTTGAGCTTAGTTAACTCGCCCAATTTTTTAATTAGAAAATAAACTCTTTCTGTTTCGGAAAGTACGTTTCTTAAACTAAGACTGAAAAGCAAACATCTAATTGAAAAAATATATTAATTAATAATGAATGTGAGCTTTATAAAAAAAAAACAAAAAAGTGCCATATTACCCAAGTTCTCGGGAATATGGCACCACAGACCTGGGTAATATGGCACCAGTATATGTATATATATATACAAAACAAAAACAAATCAAAAATTATTAAAGCAAAACATTATTCACAATCGTTGCAGAAGTTTTCGAAACGTGTGCACGATTCGTGCAACCAGCCATTTAGTGCATTCTATCCAATCACATTTCTTTTCGTTTTGGCATAGAAATACCCATTACATTGCAGTGCATTGCAGCTTTTATCTACTACCTGGGTGTCATTGTCACTAGAATCCAACACTTCGATAGACGAGCAAACCTTCTGAGATGTATTACCCCATAATGCAATCATAAACATTATACATTAAAACAAATAATTACAGGTCTCATGGCGGCCAACTGATGAGCGTATTGACACCGCTTGAGATATATTACCGATCAATATATCATTAATCATAATACAATGCGTAATTTTTATACGACACACATTTGAAGATTGGTACATAAAAAATAGGGTTGAAATATTTTGGTACGTATCTTCCTTTTACCCATATAAATCGTATTTTTTTTTACAAAACGTGAAACACAAACACCAAACGAATGAAGTACGATAAACGACTGATGAGTTTAACTGTCAACTTTTGCCATCTATGTACAAGCTTTGAAGCAATATAAGGTCTAACGTATTAGCGCAGCATATTACCCGTGGGGCCAGATTCACCCAATTTACCATACATAAATAAATAAATAATTGTTTTTTCAATTGATTAAGCAATATTGTAGATTGACTTTTTAAAAAAATATTAATCATTTCCTTTGTATATATCTATTTGTATGCGAGTTTTTTTTTTCAACAACATGTTTCAGAAATCACCATTCCATCATCAGGGTGTTGTATAACTGTCAAAAAATTCGAATGAAATGTCTTTTATTCCTTGTTTTTCCAAATTATTTGAAAAATTATTTTTTTTAAATATTATTCCTGAAGTTCTTGATTCATCATCATCATCATTCTTGGCACTACAACCCTTGGTGGGTCTTGGCCTCCTCAATAATTTTCCTCCACTCATCTCGGTCTAGTGCCAGCTCTCTCCAGTTTCGAAGCTCTAAGGCAGAGATATCTTTGAGGACGTTGTCACTCCATCTTAGTTTCGGCCTTCCTAAGCTCCTTCGCCCTATTGGCCTTGAGTTCAGCAGGGACTTTGGTGCTTGATGCTCGGACACTCTCTCCACATGACCCAGCCACCGAAGTCTTCCCAGTTTTATAAATTTTGTGACGTTTGGCTCCTTAGAGTATTGATTACTCGCAATTATTGGAATTTTTTTTTCAAGGAACAAAAGACATTTCATTCGAATTTTTTGACAATTATACAATATATTATAGCACTCTGATTATAGAATGGTAATTTCTGAAACATGTTGATGAAAAAAAACTCACATAAAAGTAGATATACACAAATAAAATAACAATTATTTTTTAAATAAAAATTTATTAGTTAATCGAATGGAGTATCAAAATTGGGTACCTATGCGATTGTAGGTATGTAAAGAAGTGTGCGCATGTGTGCGTGCAGCCTCTCACAGAGAATTGATTACATGCATTCCGAATCAGTGTAGCCCACTGAGTGAGGTAATATCATCGCGTTATCTGAGATCAATTAGCGGCTCCATGCACAGCCAATCAGACTATCATTACCTGCGTCATAATCATTTCTGTGTTCAACGCAGGATATTGCATGCTGATTGCAGGCTGCAAACTGCATCGCATCGCCCGGTGGTCTGTCTGTCTATCTAAAGTATAACAACTAGGCATAAACGTCTATTATAACCTCTAACTCTCACATAGTAAGCGTATTATCAAACAGAATACACTTGCAGATACAAGTCTACAATTCTGGAATGAAAATGGAGCCGATAGATAATATTGTAAACCTAAGTTGCAAAATAAATCTAACGTATTGAAACGAAATGTTAAGCAGAAGGAATTCACTTTAGAACAACACTGTGGAAAGCTCTAGAACGGTCTATTACATTCGGTAGACGCCTGAAACAGCCTAGAAGCGACGGAAACCTTCTCCTTAACACTAGAACGGAAAGGAATATTCTCGGGAGTTCGAAATACCGGCGTATCGCGTATATAAAGCAGCGTTTGTTTTGACATTTCTATCGGTGAGAAATAAGCCGCGGACGACGGCTGGTGTAGCCAGTCGTAGAATTTCGGGGCGATAGATATGGAGCGAAATAAGCGAGTTCTTACCGTCAGTGAGCGATTAAATAAATGCAACTACCACGTGCGAGAACTGGGTGGAATGTTCTAGCGGGTGTTATATAAGTATTCCCAGCGATAATAAAGAGTTTATAGACGAGTGATAAATTGCGAAACAGTGTGATTTATAGAAAAGTGTATTAATTTAATTCCATAACTGACATGACTTCGTCCATTTTATAATTAATTAATAAATCTTTATTTAATTTCCAATGCTTTTGTTTGTCTCCTAAAGCCACGACTGTAATCTTTCTGTGGAAATTAAATACATTTCTGTGGAAATCAAGCAAGCCCGTAAAATGTTAATTCGTATGAATAAGGAGCTTTGCAGCCATGATCTACGCTTCAGATTACGAATGCTTACATGCATAGACAGATGCTTTACAGATGCTTATATGCATAGACAGATGTATTTAAGGTGATCGAGACTTCAAGCATTTTGCCTGTATAAATAATAATAATAATAATAATATTTGGATAATTTATATAGCGCCGTTGTCGCGAATACTCACCTCAAGGGCGCATTAACCTCCGTGCATTATTGAATCATTTTATTATCATATTTACACTGCCTGTTTACATAAATGCTTTGCCATGCAATACATTAAACACCGTAAGAATCTCCTTGTAGGGCGGGAATCTTCTTTTCAATCAGCATTTGGTAATTTTGTTCCGCCTAAGAGAGAAGAAATGACTTGTAATGACAAGTCCATTAAATGTTATTTAATAAAATGATACCACGGACAAATTATCGAGAAAATGATAGGTGACTTGAAGTATTTAACAAAGGAATTTCGAATATTTCTCAAAATGAAATGGATGCATATAATAAGGAATCAAAATGTATTAAGAAGAATAAAGTAAAAAAAATACAAAAAAAAAAAAAATTTATCTCGTGTATATCTAGTTTTAGATCCTATGTATATCAACCGTCCTCTTCTTCGAGTTGATTTGTGGAATGCGATACTATTCATTACTAGCGTAACCCTCAAAAAATTACGAACACTGTATACTTTATAGGCAATATTTTTGGGCGGTCTGTGAGAGCGCGTGCCACATGCTTAATATCGGCCGGTTCGTGTTTGGTGACCCAATGGGTTCCAGCCCCATCTACCTGCCGCTTTTTTAGTCCGTGAATTCGAAAGAAATTACGGACATTGCACAAAGTTACAGGGGACAGACAGACAGACGAACAGACAGACAGTGAAATTATTATGTTTGATGATGTATTTACAGAATTATAATTCTTAAGATTTCAACAGTTATGAGGTACCGAGTAGAGTAGCTTTAATTTTTGACTATCGAAGTAATAGTTGGTATCAATTACATGTTTGGAAAATTCCGAGAAATTTTTATTTTTTGGATTACGCCAATGTTCTTTTATTCTCGTATTTATGCTACTTGCGGTTTGCCTATGTAATAGGTGTACCCATAAGTAATCAATTATTGTGGAATGTTTGCTTCAGCCAAGCTCAGTAAAGTGAACGTGTAAAGACGTGTTTTATACGCAATATTATAATCCGTGCTCTTGTGACTTGTGACAATTAAATTTTTTTTTTTTATCGGCGGACAATCAACTAACTGAAGAATATTTACGTCATGCTGTTTCATTTTCGATCGGGTGTTAATGCAACGGTTGCAACAAAGCAAGTCTGTGATGTGTATGGAGATGTATTGAAAGTAAATAAGTGCCAACGTTGGTTTAGAAAATTTTCCGAAACTTGTCTGATAGCGATCGAAGTGGGCGCCCGGTAGGGTTTGATAATGACGCTTTAAAAAGAACCTAGAAGCATATTTTTCTTAAAAGTCTTCCAACAAGATGGCAAAAGGTCCTAGATACGATGGAGATTAAATCGATTAAAAATAAAATTAAATGTGGTTAAATTATTTTTTTGTTGCCACTTAAATAATTGATTACTTATGGGTACACCTAATATTTTCTGTCATAATCTCCACAAGTTATTCCACTTTTTACTGAAAAAAAAAATTGTCGAGTTAAGATATTTTCTGATGTTAATATTTATGAAAACTTATTTCTTACTTCCTTTCTTTTAACTCGTGGCGTCTGCTTGCTTGCTGGCTTGCCGGGTGAAAAAACTTTGGATCACTTTTTAACCCTTTTCCCGTGATCCAATCGAGTTGAAACATGGCAAGTAGACTCGTGGCGACGATCAAGAAGATCTATCAAATTTTCGTTAAAAAAAATTAATAATTATAGTATAATTTCGGATTCTTAGAAATTTTATTGGTTTTTTCAAATTGCAATCATTAGAAAAGTTTGATTACTAGCATAGCGGCCCGATAACGTCGCGGAATATTTTCTAAATTTGAATTACTCCGTCGGTATGCATAATAAGTACTTCACTACGAATGTCGAAAATCTAAATTGACTGACAAATGTTCTTAGAATTTAATCTTCAAAGCATGAAGTGTCTTATCAAAGCTCAAAACATCTGACATTTTAGAAATATATTAAATTCCTGTATGTTTAGTGTTATGTTATATGTTTTAATTCGTCTTTAATTGTTGTTATATTTTACAAAGAAAGGGAGTATAATAAAAACTTGGTTTTTATGGGTTACTTTTTAGAAGCCGTTTGTCTGTACGTCCACATCTCAAATGTTTCAGCATTGTTTGAGTTAGTTTTTGTTTGATGAAGTTGATGGATGATTTTAGTACTGTTTTTT
>JADDOH010020385.1:0-23287 GCA_016648135.1 Agrypnia vestita | reverse complement strand
GATATGATGTATTTTATTTATATATTTACAGTTATTAATAAATATAAGCTTTTCGCATAAAATGCAGTACAAAATTCATTTTAGTTATTCATCACTGCATTAAATACTGTACCATCCTTTACGTGTGTTTCAAAATACAATTTTACATGCACCCTTAAACTCAGTTTTTCATTAAGCTCATTCTTCTTTACTATTTTATTCTCTTAACCACCGAATTTCTTATATTAATATAAACTAATAATTAACCAACGCTTGATAAAATCTGTTCAGTGGCAAATATTTTCGCTTACGAGTTATGCAATAGTAATTAATAATAATAGCAGAAAAATATAAAAGTAAAAATAAATATAAAAAACCGGATAACAATTTAGTAGAAAATATAAACACGAGAATATATGAATCTAAAAGAAAAGAAGATATAAAACCGAAAACTTTTAGTATACGGGGTACACAAGAATTATATTAAACGGATTTTGCCATGTGAACATTTGATATATATTTTATTTTATAAAAAAAATTATAAATCCGATGTTTTATAATATTTACTTTTCTCTTTCGGTTATGTACAATTATGATACAAATGCGAAAAATATTTTAATAATTATGCGTCTGGTTTCATAATTAAAAATTAATATAAATTAATCTTAATTAAATTAAGGTTAATGTAAATTAAATAAATCCACACTTGTTATATATTTGTCTTATGGATATTAAAAAGGGTTTCTATATTTGAAAAAAAAAAGATCTTTAAATTCAGCTAAATTTTTACAGATAATAATTACACAAAAAATTTATTGATTATAGTATCCGTACAAATCTACTTATATTATTTGATAACTTTCACGTGCATGTTTCGGAGATACCTTTTTATCGTCAAGGTGTTATATTACAAATTGTCCTTAAAAATAAAATGTCAATCTACAATGTTGCTGAATTAATTGAAAAAAAATAATAATTTCTTTCATTGATTTATTATGGTTCTTAATTATTCTAATTATCTAAATGTGTTCTTAATTGTTATACACAGTTATATACGGTTCTGGTTATTCAAACTAATTATAATTTCTTTGTTGTATGCAGGATTGATAGACTTGTTCGTAATATAAACACAGACGCGTATTGTTGCACGAAGTTTCTTGTTTTGATCTAAAATTATTTTGATTTGAATTACAAGAATAAAATTACTTCCATTTTTATTTACAAGACGGCCTGGCATATGAATTAAAATGGTCATACTACCGCCATCTAGCGGAAATCAGAGAAAGTTTTGAGCCTTCGCTAGTATTAGTCTATAGGAAGCGGTAATAGAGAGCGCAATATATATATACTCTTAGTAACGAATAATTAAAAAATTGGACTTGTTTTTTTTTATATATATTCCTTTGTTTCGCTTCATTGCAACGTTAATTGAAATTGTTTTATCTTCATTAATAAATATTATATTACAATATACGTTGATATAGCTTATTTATAAGCAGAGTAGAAATAAACAACAGCTTATTTGACTACAGAGATGAGATATGGTAGAAGGACAGTTGGCTTCTTTAATGATCATAAGGTTCACATACAGGCTTGATAATTATTAAATGTTTACATCTCACTACTTCAAATTTAGTACGTATCTATATTGGGGTTGTTTTGGTTTTGGGCGCAATCTTCTTGGAAATAATACAAAAGTAAATCCGGAATTAACGATATGTGAGTTTCTTCAAGTTTTGAGAAGTCGTAACGCTATGATTGATTAAGCATTTATTGTTTTTACTATACATTGGGTGTATGTAGAAATCCTGTTGAATAGTGATAAAATAAAATAAAAAAGCAATTTTTCAGGAGAGCTTTTGAATTCTTCTTTAACATTTTGAAAAAAAAATTTTGAAAATAGATTTTACCGGGAGGACTTTGAAAAAAACCTTTTTATATAGTAATAGCATCATCATTAGATTCATCCACCTTCATGCGTCGTCGTGACCATTACTTTTAGATTAGGGTAGGAAGATTAGTCGTTTGGATCTTGAATAGATTCCAGTCGTATAGCGAGCCGAATTATACATTAGGAATTCTTGATTCAGTTACACACATACATCTTCTGTGGATATCAGTGTTGGTGATGACTACTACAGCTAGTACAGATATTAGGGTTCACCTCTTCTGATTTGTAACAGTGTACTTCGTTAAACATGTTCGCGTTGTTAAAGGAACACTTTAAAATTTTATAATGTTATGTTACATATAAGTATGGGGATGATGAATACGGAACATAGTAATAAAGTTGTTTTAGGTTTTCAATAAGTTTTGGGAGGAACAATATTACAGTTATACGGAGGATTTGCGCCTGATTATTTGACAAACGCTTAAAAATCTGGGGGAAGACAGGTTAGTAGGGAATAGCTATGGGAAACTTTTCTAGACATCTGGATCCACTTCTTCTACAAACATGCGTCGTCTTTAGATATCACTCTTGAGGGTTGGCTGGAAAGTTAATTGAGACGGATAATAGTTATACATAATTTTACGTTCTACAATTATCGAAGGGTTTGTTCCTATCCTTTTCTTTCCGCTTCTTCTTCTTCGTCTTTATCTATTACTACACTCGGTTGTGACTTTTCTTCTTTATCTTATGCCTTTCAATGGATTCATTTTCTTCTTCTTCTGTTGTCATCCACTACTTTTGCGGCTTCTTCTTCTTCTTCTTCTTCTTCATCATATTACACCAATAATAAATTATGGCAGTCATTACAGTATACGTGGAATATTGAGGACAATTGGCTGTTTCTACATAAGAGGACATGTATTGCGCATATGAATAGGGTTCATAGCTCAGATGGGGTACAAGAGTTAATTTTGTCGCGGTTTGCAATCATAGTAGGAATATGCGGTTGACTATTCACTCGGTTAAAACAGGACGAAACGAGTTAGAAATAGAAGAGTGTGTATAGTTTGGGGGAAGGGTTTGCTCTTTATATTAGGAAGCTGGTTGTTAAGTTTATATGAATAGATTGTACATTAATTCGTAGGTTAACATAATTCTGGAACTTCAGATTTATCGTAGCTCGCATTTCATAGGAGAAATATACAGTTAATATTTACTCGGTTGAGTTGGTTTGTATAGCTTGAAGGGGATGTGGGGAGTGTTAGTGGGAGTATATTCTGGGGGAAGGGAGGTATATGCTGGGGAAAGTAGTATAGAGTTGCGAGGTGGTGAACACTAGGAGTGCACCATTGTAAGGGAAGCAAGGAGGATAACAAAGTGGGGGAAGGAGTGTTCCTTTTAAGTGTTGATAACAGGATGGAGCTTGAGTGGTTAGCAGACACAATGATGAGATTACTGAGGCATCCAATCGATTATGAAGAATCGAACCTTTTCAATCAATTGAATAAATTAGATACAGTCCAATTTTGCTTGCAATTCTTATATTCATGTTAGTTGTACACTTTTCATTTGAATGATAGACAGATGGTTTACAGTAGCTTTAAATACGCAAAAAGGATTCCATTGAAAAGGAATTCTACCCTAATAGAAATATAGTACGCGGGGAAAGGAAAGAACAACGATTTATTTTAAAAGGAATTTTAGAAACTCTTGATAAGTATCACGAAATATACTATCCTATTGGGTTATTTAGCAGATAGGCTTGGTCTGATAGATCATTCCTCTCTCTAAATAAGGGGGAAGCTGTGATGGTCGACATAGAGATAGATTTAATAAATTTAGAAAATCTTAAAATAATAATATTCAAAAAAGTCAAGTATGGACATCAAAAATATATTTCTTCTGTTTGGAATCGTTTAAAAGTAAAAGCCTGATATATTTCTTCTTAAGATTCTATGTATTACAAGAGGCTATTACAAGAGGCTAACAAAATATTGAATATTCAGCTATACAAGTAATATTTCTTAGATCTTTATTATACCATAGATATAATTCTGTGTTAAATTAATATTGTTTGCCAATCCTAATAGACTCGACCTTGTGAGTAGGTGCGAACGAGCCTTTATTATTTACGAAACGGAACCGCAAGTCTCGCGTGTAGCGAGTGCTTTACTCTTATTTTAACGAAACGGACCAATCACAGGCACGCGTTACCTTTCGACGGGTTGAGCCGGAGGCGACCGTCCTGATGGCTGAATCCGGCCAATGGCGAGCGCCGGCGGTGAGGTCATCGCTCATAGGATGAGTCACTGCACTAGCGTGGATTTCGAAGATATGGTGCAATCGAGAGTATAAAAGAAGCGAACACGAAATACTCAGCCCCTTCAGTTCGAGACCAGACTTGCGAGCGGGAGCGCTGCCCAACAGACTACCGACGGAGCCCTGAGTTCCAGAACAGCATTTGCGGACGGAGTTGCTGCCCGGACTTATGGAGGAATCTACCATTCATCAGTAGCAGAGAGGATCATACCGCCACTGTGTAACAGCTAAGGAACACATTTATATTATCTATCGATTAATTATTTTCACTCTCGAAATGTATTTATTTTGGGAATATTTGAGTTCGGAATAATTGTGTAATTAAATATCACGATTGCTTGTGTGATATTGGTTCAAATCGTACGAGAATTCCTTCCAAACGGATGTATTTTTATGCAAAGCGAATTTCATACCGTTTATGCTGAAAATTGAATGCACGGAGTTCTATATGAATTACTTAGTAGCATTATAATAATTACTGTATTGCGTAGGTATTGCGCAATCATTACACTCGGTCTACAACTAACTCTTTATGAATCGAGTACCTCGGTATATTCAGCTTAATAAGTGGCTTCAGAACGACGAGTAAAGGACAGAATGGGGAGATCTAACTAAAGATTGGGGATATCTGGTTTGTGTTAGCCTAGCTGGCTGAGGGGTGGATGATTGCCGGCACTTGGGCGTGGAACCCGCACAAGCCCCTGCAGGGCCCCTTAAAGGCGGGGTCCTCCTTGTTGCTCGGGGTCGTCAATAAACCGACCACCTAACCTCATCTGGCGCAAACTACTTAAACCAACAAAAAGGTTCACTATGTCTTTGGAAGGATTTCCATGCTTGAATGCTGTAAAACCTTGATAGAAAACGTTAACTTCTATTTCGTCCTCTGTAAGAAAGACAGGGCCAGAATAAATATAAAAATCATTCACTCATATGGAATAGCTAGGATATTATAAATATGTTACTAACACTCTAACATTTGTCCAAAGTAAATGTTGCAAGATGCAGAATCGTGGGACGCCGCTCTGAAAAGGCATAATGAGATTGCACAATAATTTGGAACATCGCTGACTATGCCCGCAAAGGAGGCTAATGTCGTCATCAATTCGTACCAAAAGAGTACATGATTCTTCAAACACCGGCCTAAAAGAAAGGCGCCTCAAGACAACACACATCATCAGAAACTCGTACCAAAAGAGTACGGCCTTATCAATTATAAGCCTAAAAGAAGGGCGTCACGGGATCACATCTCGTAAAGAAGAGATAGAGTCTCGGGATGCAGTAAGTTCCGGAGGACCAAGGGGGGTCGTTTAGTCACTTAGGAAGTCGGCCACCGGGTTTAGGCGGGCGCGGAGCCTCAACCCCTCTCAGCAGAGATGCTGAGGGTTTAAAAAACCAAAATTTAGCATTCAAAGAAACTATTATTTCATATAAACTAACGGGCTGTTGTAGAATCCTTTCGAACAAACCATCCCCGAGACCTTATCTACTTATTTATAAAGAAGTTTCATTTCAAAAATGTCTTATTTCGTAGATAGCAAATATATGTATTATTTTCCCCAGGAATTAATATGAACAGGTTCATACACGTCTAAGACGACACCATTCAAGGTAAGAATATGTTAATATAAAGTGTTTAAAATTATTAGTTTCAGTGTTATTTAATATGTGAATTCTCCTCTTTATGCCGTTCGATTGATTTTATTGGGTTGTTTCCAAACGGAAATGTTTTATTTCTAATACACGAATTCTTCTGGTGAACGTATTTTATTGTAACATAAATGTATAGATTATTAGGTTCGTTAGATGATTTTATTACGTAATATTATGCAATTGTTTCCACACTGCTCCTATAAAAGAATTTGAAGTTATTACGATACACAACGGGGTCCTTCATCCATTAGACGATTCATGTGCCAATTCAACGACGTATTACGAATAGTATATATTGTATTTATCGAGATTTAGTCGCATTTATTATTTCTAGTGAGGTTTTTAGTATTGGTTCCAGGCGCCATTATGAGGCGGAAATAGTTCGTATTCATAGCCCGACTGCAATAGGTATTTTTGTCGCGTAAGAGGTAGCACTTTTAGGAATATAACTGTGTTTCATGTTTCGTCCCTGACGGACAGGATGGTATAGCTGTGGCTATTTAGGTAATATACTTAGTAAATGCAAAGGGCATTAGGTATTTTCAATATAGTATGCGAACCCAAGATGTTAGAAATATTTTAGTTAATATTTTTTAGTTAATATTGCATTCAAAAGCGCAATTTTCACAGAATAATTATTTCCAGTTAATAATATATATTTTAGTTAAATGTATAGTTAGCACAGGCAGAGTATGAATATTGTATAGAATACATTATTTATAATATTTCATAGAAGAATATAATTTATCTCACGATCATTATGTAGTTACAACGCAATTCGCAGTCGTGCCCCTCTTGCGCCATGCAGAGCGTCGCGCGCTCACATATAAGAATAATGAAATATTTGATAATCCAATATATTGTATTTTGAACGCGACGGTTTGCTACTTACTAACCTTCATTATTTAGTAGGACCCACATTAGGGTCATCTTACATCGTTAGCCGTGAAAAGAATATGATTTACATTGATTTGCAATGGAATGATTTGTATTATAGATTTGCTTCGCCTTATATATTCAACACACACCCCATGGGATGTCTAACTCTGGTGCCGGACCAGGAGCTATACTAAATTATTATTAAATGTATCAAGGCCGCGAGGACCCGCTATCTACCTGGATCATCACAAAGGTTCCATTGAAAAAGAATTCGATCCTAATAGAAATATAGTACGCGGAGAAAGGAAAGAACAACGATTTATTTTAAAAGGAAGTTTAGAAACTCTTGATAAGTATCACGAAATATACTATCCTATTGGGTTATTTAGCAGATAGACTCGATCTGATAGATCATTCCTCTCTCTAAATAAGGGGGAAGCTGTGATGGTCGACATAGAGATAGATTTAATAAATTTAGAAAATCATTAAATAATAATATTCAAGAAAGCCGAGTATGGACATCAAGAATATATTTCTTCTGGTTTGAATCGTTTAAAAGTAAAAGCCTGATATATTTCTTCTCAAGATTCTATGTATTACAAGAGGCTAACAAAATATTGAATATTCAGCTATACAAGTAATATTTCTTAGATCTTTATTATACGATAGATATAATTCTGTGTTAAATTAATATTGTTTGCCAATCCTAATAGACTCGACCTTGTGAGTAGGTGCGAACGAGCCTTTATTATTTATGAATCGGAACAGCAAGTCTCGCGTGTAGCGGGTGCTTTACTGTTATTTTAATGAAACTGACCAATCACAGGCGCCCTTTGCCTTCGACGGGTTGAGCCGGAGGCGACCATCCTGATGACTGGATCCGGCCAATGGCGAGCGCCGCCGGTGAAGTCATCACACATAGGATGAGTCACTGCACTAGCGTGGATTTCGGAGGTATAGTGCAATCGTTACTATAAAAGGAGCGAACACGATATACTCAGCCCTTCAGTTCGAGACCAGACTTGCGAGCGAAAGCGCTGCCCGAGAGACTACCGACAGAGCCCTCAGTTCCAGAACATCATTTGCGGACTGAGTTGCTGTCTGAACGTGTGGAGGAATCTACTATTCGTCAGTACCAGAAAGGATCATACCGCCACTGTGTAACAGCTAAGGAACACATTTATATTATCTATTACGGTTAATTATTTTCACTATCGAAATATATTTATTTTGGGAATATTTGAGTTCGGAATAATTATGTGTAATTAAATATCACGATTGCTTGTGTGATATTGGTTCAAATCGTACGAGAATTCCTTCCAAACGGATGTATTTTTATGCAAAGCGAATTTCATACCGTTTATGCTGAAAATTGAATACACGGAGTTCTATATGAATTACTTAGTAGTATTATAATAATTGCTGTATTGCGTAGGTATTGCGCAATCATTACGCTCGGTCTTCAACTAACTCTTTATGAATCGAGTACCTCGGTATATTCAGCTTAATAAGTGGCTTCAGAATGACGAGTAAAGGACAGAATGGGGAGATCTAACTAAAGATTGGGGATATCTGGTTTGTGTTAGCCTAGCTGGCTGAGGGGTGGATGATTGCCGGCACTTGGGCGTGGAACCCGCACAAGCCCCTGCAGGGTCCCTTAAAGGCGGGGCCCTCCTTGTTGCTCGGGGTCGTCAATAAACCGACCACCTAACCTCATCCGACGCAAACTACTTAAACCAACAAAAAGGTTCCCTTTGTCTTTGGAAGGATTTTCATGCCTGAATGCTTTAAAACCTCGATAGAAAACGTTAATTTCTATTTCGTCCTCTGTAAGAAAGACAGGGCCAGAATCAGTATAAAAATCATTCACTCATTTGGAATAGCTCGGATATTATAAATATTTATGTTACTAACACTCTAACATTTGACCAAAGTAAATGTTGCAAGATGCAGAATCGTGGGACGCCGCTCTGAAAAGGCATAATGAGATTGCACAATAATTTGTAACATCGCTGACTATGCCCGCAAAGGAGGCTAATGTCGTCATCAATTCGTACCAAAAGAGTACATGATTCTTCAAACACCGGCCTAAAAGAAAGGCGCCTCAAGACAACACACATCATCAGAAACTCGTACCAAAAGAGTACGGCTATCTCAATTATAAGCCTAAAAGAGGGGCGTCACAGGATCACATCTCGTAAAGAAGAGATAGAGTCTCGGGATGCAGTAAGTTCCGGAGGAACAAGGGGGGCCATTTAGTCACTTAGGAAGTTGGTCACCGGGTTTAGGCGGGCGCGGAGCCTTAACCCCCCTCGGCAGAGATGCTGAGGGTTTAAAAAACCAAAATTTAGCATTCAAAGAAACTATTATTTCATATAAACTCATGGGCTGTTGTAGAATCCTTTCGAACAAACCATCCCGAGACCTTATCTACTTATTTATAAAGAAGTTTCGCTTCAAAAATGTCGTATTTCGTAGATAGCAAATATATGTATTTTTTTCCCCACGGAATTAATATGAACAGGTTCATGCACGTCTAAGATGGAACTATCCAAGGTAAGAATATGCTAATACAAAGTGTTTATAATTATTAATTTCAGTGTTATTTAATACGTGTGAATTTTTCCCTTTGCGCCGTTCCAACGATCTTACTTTTCACAGAATAATTATTTTCAGTTAATACGTATTTTTAGTTAATTTATCGTATAGATTATTTTCGTATAGTATAGAATATTATTTTATAAGAACATTTAGAAATATTTAGTTTATTTAACAAGACTCCGGCTATCTCCCATAGGATTCATCACATTGTTAGCCGCGGCCAGGAGTTGGCAAATCAATTGAACATAGTAGATAAAATTAAATTTCAACTCGCGGCGATTAAGCAACGGCCTTTTAAATAAATTATTAATACAGAATTCATCTTTAATACGTTAGGAAGACCCTCTATCTAGCTGGGTCATCACAGGGGCTCCATGCTGAGTGTGTGCCTTATGTCAGCACTTTGTTCATCACTGTGACTTTCGCTACCTTCCTTAGAAAACTAATCTCGGCTGCCTGGATCCTTGCTCTCACTCTCTCCGTCAGGATCCAATTTGATGGTCATATATCATAGTAGAGTGTGCCTGTACACAGATTTGTAAAACAGTTTTGTCTTGACACTAGGCTCGGATTTTCTTATCACCGCACTATATAGATAACTAGCTGTTCATTCCCGGCATGGCACGGGTTAAGGATGAAGTTTAAAATAAATTTGTGAGGGTAAACAAAAGTTCGATTCAAGTTCAAATGATTCGATTTCCATTGAAAAAATATCAGGGGGTGGGGAAAGGGTAAAAGAATATGAAGGAATTGTCACCAATGTTAACCGCCGAATCCTAAAGAATAAGTTTCCAAATTTTGAGTCCGATCGGTCAAACAGTACAGATTTGCATCGAAAATAGGTCAGGGGGAGGGAAGGGATAAGAGACTAGGAGAGAAATGTTGCCTATGTTACCCGCCAATACCTAAAGAATAAGTTTCCAAATTTTGAGTCCGATTCGTCAAACGCTACAGTTTTGCATCGAAAATATGTCAGGGGAAGGGAAAGGGGTATGAGAATAGGGGGGAAGTGTTGCCTGTGATACCCGCCGAGTCCTAAAGAATAAGTTTCCAAATTTTGAGTCCGATCGGTCAAACGGTACAGATTTGCAACGAAAAAATGTCAGGGGGAGGGGAAGGGGTATGAGAATAGGAGGGATGTTTTGCCTATGTTACTCGCCGAGTCCTGAAGAATAAGTTTCCAAATTTTGAGTCCGATCGGTCAAACGGTACAGATTTGCATCGAAAAAATGTCAGGGGGAGGGGATGGGGTATGAGAATAGGGAGGAAGTGTTGCCTATATTACCCGCCGAGTCCCAAAAAATAAGTTTCCAAATTTTGAGTCCAATCGGTCAAACGGTACAGATTTGCAACGAAAAAATGTCAGGGGGAGGGGAAGGGGTATGAGAATAGGAGGGATGTTTTGCCTATGTTACTCGCCGAGTCCTAAAGAATAAGTTTCCAAAATTTTGAGTCTGATCGTTCAAACGGTACAGATTTGCATCGAAATATTGTCAGGGGGAGGGGAAGGGGTATGAGAATAGGGAGGAAGTGTTGCCTATGTTACCCGCCGAGTCTTAAAGAATAAGTTTCGAAATTTGAGTCCAATCGGTCAAACGGTACAGATTTGCATCGAAAAAATGTCATGGGGAGGGGAATTGGTATGAGAATAGGGGGAAGTGTTGCTTATGTTACCCGTCGGGTCTCAAAAAATAAGTTTCCAAATTTTGAGACCGATCGGTCAAACGGTACAGATTTTCATCGAAAATATGTCAGGGGGAGGGAAGGATGAGAATAGGGAGGAAATGTTGCCTATGTTACCTGCCGGGTCCTAAAGCATAAGTATGCAAAATTTGATTCGAATCGGACAAACGGTGTGGATTTGTATAGAGAACAGACAGACAGACAGACAGACATTGAGTTTTATAGGTATAGATGTAAAACGCCGGTTGCAGCTCCAATTCTTCTAAAAAATTCCACCCCAAGGTATTTGAATTTTTCGTCTTGTTTCAGCTGGGTTCCCTGTATGCTGATCGAGCACTGCTTGTGGTTTCTTCCTACAACCATAACCTCTGTTTTGGTAGTACTAATATTCATCCCTATTTGAGTGCACTCTTTATTGAAGGAATTTATCCACTTGTAGGTCCTCTTGTGTGGGAGCCAGCCTTTCTATATGATCCGCGAAGAGTAAAGAAACTATTTCCACATCCCCAACTCTCACGGCCCTTGCTGTTTGGCTTTTCTGGCTTATCTTGTCCACATTAAGGGTGAACAGGATTGGCGAAAGTGGGCAACCTTGTCTCAATCCTATTCCAACATTGATGTTCTCTGATATTGCGCCGTTTATTCGTACGCAGCTTTTGCAATCCTCATCCAAATATTGAATTGCCTTGAGAAGGTCTCTCTCTTTTCCGTATTCGTTCAGCACTGTCCACATGATATCGCGCGGTACCAAGTCATATGCTTTCTCCACGTCTATGAATCCCATATAGATATTTTTTTTTACATATTCCCAGATTTTCTGGATAGTTTTTTGCAGCGTAAAAAATTGGTCTGTTGTGCCTCTTTCGGCTCCAAAACCGCACTGGTCTTCTTGGATCTTGTTTTCCGTTATTCTGCTTTCTGAGATTTTTCTCTAGAATGCGAGCATATATTTTACCTGGCTGACTCAGCAAGGTGATTCTTCTGTAGTTGATGCACACTTTGCTGTCTCCCTTTTCAAAAATGGGGACCATCACTCTTGTTCGCCAGACTTTTGGGGCCTTGTTCGTCTTCTACGCTACTGCAAATATGCGGGCTAGCCCACTTATTCCCTTATTATTATTCAGATTTTCAACATCTCAGGCCTTATCTTGTTGTTTGGCCATCTTCAATTGGCCTCCAATTTTTTCTCGAGGTATTTCTTTCACTTTCCTTCCTCTTAATTACCAATCCGTACGCGGTAAGCTTGTTACTTCTCTTGGACAGCTTTCCGTACAATTTCGGTCCACCAAGGCGTTATATTGTTATGATTATTCAATAATAATGTCCACCAAGATAATTATATAGTGATGATTATTTAATAATAACCAACATTTAATAATTTTTATCCAATACAAAATATTTTCTATAAACATATATTTTTATATAATTAATAAGAATATACTTTTTCACCACTAATTTGTTGAAAATACCAACACGTTTCAGGAGCAATGGTCCTTCATCTCCGAAAAAATTTGGTACTTTCAACAGATTAGTGGTGAAAACAAAGTGTATGTGTGACATTATTAATGTAATTAATAATGTCACCATAAAAAAATTTTGCTCTTATTGAACAAGATATTATTTACTTACAAATTCTTTTTGTGGCAAAATTTTATAAATAAAATAAATAATACTTTGTCTTATTAAATATTTTAGTTCTATACAAAAACAAAACAGAGTTAAAAGAAAAATACATTATATATGGATAAAAAATGGGAAAATATTAATTAAACGAGAAGGAGAAAACAACAAAGCCATACAAATAAAAAATGAAGAAGATATAAGAAAATACCAAGAAGTAAATTAAATGTGAAATAATTTCAGTTATAAAAAAGATGGTGGCATAATTTTGTATTTTTTCTTAAAATTATTATTTTATTATTTATAATTATTTTTTTCTTAAAAGTATAATTCTGTTCTTAAAAATACTAATAAAGACCACAGTGAATTGTGAAAAGTTTTTATATAATAGTTTTAGAGTATCTATATTATAAAGCAAGAGTAAAAATTAAATTGTACATATAAATAATGAAATGAAATCCTTGCGTTCAAACTGTTTATACAATTTTGCAAAAATGTAAAAATTAAATGGCAACAATCAATAAAAATAAAAATGATGAACTAGAGTGATAAATATTTCATGATACACAGAGCAAGCAAAATATTTAACATAATTTTAAGTATTTAATAAATACTATTTAGTATCATACATAAAAATAACATTGAGATATAGACATTTGAAATAAAAATATATAATTTAGTACGATAAACAGTAAGGAATGTGCCAAAAATAAATTTCATATTGTAAAACATAATATGATTCACGAATATGTTTTGTTCGCTATGGTGAAACTTAAATACAACCAACTTGCATATAATAAAAGAACGTCATGAAAAAATTCTAGAAACATACAGAATAAACAATCGCGATGGTCACTCCCATCCCATTGATCTAAAATCGCATACGGATCGATTCTACAAATGGACTGCAGCCTCCGCATTAATCCCTTTCACGGGGAAGAGCTGAATGCGCCGCGAGCGGACGGAGGACTAACCGCAGATGTGCAGCTCAAAAAGCTCCTCTTTATCATATTTAGCGGAGTTATTACACCTCAGTAAACAGTGCGATTAAACTCTATCTATTTTGCCGCTGGAATACGCGTATCCCGACAGTATATCAGTGGGGGATTATTTTAGTTTAATGCCTGGATGGATTTAATCTTGCCTTGATACAGACGGTTCTAAGTCTGTACATCCGAGTTCGATGTTCGTGTTCATAAATCTATTACATATTTTTATTTATTGTTAAAATTTGTGAGACTTTTGAAATGTTCGTTTATACGAAACTTGGTAATTAATATACCTACTACCGTTATGTATTGAAAAATTTAAACATTTTTTTAAAAGTATATATTTAATTAATCGAAGTATTGGCTATTGTCGTCTGCCCCTTTGCCATTTTAATGGAAGTTCATTGATGCCTTTGCCATAGAAAACCGGGAGAGGGGTATCGATGAATTCTGAAAGCGTTTTTCACCGCCTCATCGGAGTTGAAAAATTTTCCTTGTAAAAAGTTATAACGATTCCGAAAAAATGGAAATCAGTAGATGCAGGTCTGGAAAGTAAGGTGAGTGACGGAGAATTTCTAGTCAAAGCTCCTGTGATTTTAAGACGGTCCAATGTGCAGTGTGTGGACGAGCGTTGTCGTGGAGAAGTAGTGGTCTAGAGCGACTGACAACTCTCGGTTATTTGATAGCGAGTTTGTCTATCCTTTTAATTGTTAATTGTTGCGCCACGTCTCAAGAAGCTGTGATAAATAATGCCGGCACAGGCCCACCAGGCAGTGTGTGGACGAGCGTTGTCGTGGAGAAGTAGTGGTCTAGAGCGACTGACAACTCTCGGTTATTTGATAGCGAGTTTGTCTATCCTTTTAATTGTTAATTGTTGCGCCACGTCTCAAGAAGCTGTGATGAATAATGCCGGCACAGGCCCACCATACAGTCACATTCAGTTTCTTTCGACTCAATTTGCATTTAGGACATTATTTGGGTCCTTCCCTGGGTCCAATCATTGCAACAAACGTTTCCAATTATCATACAGTACACATTTTTCATCACATTCAATTGTAAAATAACAATTTTATTGGTAAGAACCTAACATTCTTTGTGATAATCATTGCTTTTACACAGATTTCCATCTCCATCTCAAAATTCTTTCGCTTTCCTCACCCGTTCCCTCTGGAAATATTAAGCATAGCAATTTTTCCATTGATAATATGTTACCTTTTAAATATTTCTTATTTTTGTTCTTCCACTCATAATTTTTATGTCTCTTTTATCGTTTTTATGAAATTTAGAATTTTTATAGGGAAATTCTAGTCAGTTTTATATTTCTTAAATTATAAAAATTACAGAAATTAAAGAATTAAAATTAAGCTATATTAAAACACTTTAAAGAATTCTGTTTATAATAATTCTTTCTTTAATATGTATAAGATAGGATAAACATATATCTTTTTTGAGATAAAATGTATAATGTATAATGTTTCTGAACTGAAATTTTAAACATCACGTAAAGTCAAATTAATTCCACTACTTTCGCCGCGCTTATAGTTTGATTGTGTCGTTCTCGAAAACTAAATATAAGTTTTATTTTTTTGTGATGCTTTTTCTTACCCATGACTGGCGAATTTCTCCTGCGATAGTATCAACCTAACATTTCACGATCACATAGAGACGATCAGTGGTGATGCTTTGAGAATGTTAGGATTTGTTCTGCGTACTGCCAGGGTTTTCGAGAATACCCGCGTACTCAGAACTCTTTACAACTCCTTGGTGCGGAGTAGACTCGAGAGTGGCTCGATGATCTGGGGGCCACATGAGGGCAAGTACTCTCTTATGGTGGAGAAAGTCCAAAAGAAGTTTGTGAGATATCTCTACATGAGAGAGTACGGGCATTATCCTTGGCTTTACCCAACCGAGTTTCTCCAGGGTATGCTTGGCTACAATAGTTTAGAGACTAGAAGGAATGTGTATTTGATTACACATTTTTATCGATTGTTGCGCGGTATGATCGATAATCCTGAAATTATGCAGAGCATTGGTTTGTATGTTCCTGATAATTACATTAGACATCGTCAGCATAGATTGTTTCACATTCCAATATACAGGACCAACCTGCCGATGGTTATGCCTGTTGGAAGAGCCACAGCTATGCTGAACAAAATTGCTTTGGGTATTGATATATTCCATGTGTCTGAGGGGGTTTTCCGAAGCGGGATTCTCCTACACCTTTGACCAGATTTTATGTTATTTTTAATTTATTAAATACTTTCATTTTTGATATATACTTCCTAATATGTATGCCTTAAACATTTTGTTTGTCATGTACATATTATCGTGAAATAAATTGAATTGAATTGAATTGAATTGAATTGAATCAAAATAATCAAAAATTGTTAATTGGCATCATAACAACAAGATGAAGAAACTTTTGATATTTGGCTCGAGAAAAGGTCGCTCTTGAATGGAAGAATGCAAAATAGCCCGTATTGGCTGCTTGGGCATAATATAACAAAAAATATTATATTTCATTAATATAAAGCTATTAAATTTTCTATCCATATAAGTAATGTTACAAAAATCAAATCAAATGATAATCAGCAAGGATAGCACATAAAGAGATAAAAACAAAAAAACATAACTCCTTATTACATGTATTAATGTATGTGTATTTTACGAATTATTAAAATAACCTTAAATCTATATTGCATATCATACTCTTTATACCAATTTAATCTTAATTGGCCGTACCCCCCAATTCAAACACGAAAATTAATATCTCTATTCAATTGGCTAATTTTGGTTTGAAAAAAAAAATGTAATTAGCTATAATGTATCTGTACTTATAATATTGTAACATTGTATTGTTTTTTGAAAAAAAAAAAATCATTCTAGTGCGTGATATTTTTGCGAATCATAAATATTTATTAAAATTGAGTATGCGCGCTAAATACTTTTATCGCCGATTAACTATTATTTTTAATTAAGAAGTAAACGTATCTATTTGGGTATTGTTCTTTAAACAATTTTTGTTAAAATATATATTTAAGGACACAATTTTGTATTTATGAGTAATATGAAGTCAACAGACACTGATAGATATATTACGTTGAAATATATATCTGCTATTTTCAGAATAAAAGTGCTTCGCATTTGACGGGCTAATACATCGCTATACTCGGCTTCGTATGTTTTTCTCCTAAAATATTTAGTATGCGACTAACGTTGGCAATGCTAAAATTATTCTATACTTGATTATTTCACTTTCGGAGAATTCTATAAGATATGAAACATTTTTACTTTCCGCGAAAGGCTGAAGGTAGGAGGTAAATCGACAAGCGCATCCGAGGCTTCAAACCTGGGAAGCCGTCCGTGGGCCGCCGACGGATCCAGCCAATAAGGGGACTTCTTTGATCGACTTCCACCTTCGGCAAGCGAGCTGGACGAATGGCAAGGCGGTATTTAAACCAATTAGAGGGGTCTCGCGTCGCGACGGACGATCGGGTCGGTTCTCAGAAAAAGGAGATACGTCACTTTTTGGAACATGTTGCGAAATCTTGAAAGTATATAAGACGTTAGAATCTCTATACGGAGTACGGGGAGACTATGTCCGATCTGGCACCGGTTTTCTGAGAAAGTTACAAAGAGGATCATCATCATACATACTGGAGACATTAATATAAAAGCATATTGGATTGATCACTGGGATTCTGTATTGGAAGGGATATATCTTTACATGGAGCGACAAAAATAAAGAACACTCGCCGGATAGATAAGACTTTAATATTTCTATTATTATCCTCTATTTTTATATTATTGTAATATACATCTATTGAAATGATATCGGAGTAGTGTGTAAATAGTGTTACGATTGCTTGGGTGATATTTGTCCAAATATATTGCATTTTACAACGGGATAACGGTAATTTAAATTATGATTATGTACGGCTTTGTTTTCTAACGCTAACCATGGTACAGATGTTTAGCAAAGGTAATTAAACCACGGCGTTCCTTTATCGCATTGGACATTTATATGTTCTTTTTGTCGCTGCGTAATAAATGTACAGGCGTGTAATATAACTGATCGACGCATTTCTGACGGAATAGGTAGTAGATGAGACAGTTTATTTTATATTAATTGGATAAATACGCGTTTGATAGTTAGGCGCGATTATAAATATAATACTTTGCATAATAGATATGAGGCCGGGTTCACTCTTTATTGTTGGAGAGTTACACGTGGATTTAATTATGTTGTGTAATATATAGTTATACATTCCTGAGTAAAATACGAGGCAAATAAATGTCGCGGCAGGAAGAAGGAAGCTATTTAGTCCTTTCAGAAATTCAGGGCAGCGGAGGCTATACAGAACCTAGGAAAGAATTCTAACAGAAGGCGCTGAGGAAGAAATATATAATAAAGAGGCCCTCCAGGAAGGATTTTAAAAAACCGGTAGTATAATACGAGAAGGAAATTTGACGCAGCTCCGATCTACAAACAGCTAAGTGTTTTCAAGTTTATTTAATTTTGTCGATTTCTTGTGTGTAATCCTATTATGGTATATTTTCATTCTAAATCGTAATGTGTTTTGAGGCAGGGAGGTTGTAATCGCGGGAATAGCTTTGATTTCATACAGGGTCAAGCGCTTGTTAACCGTTTTCATATATTAATGTATTATAAGAAGAGACCGAAACCAGAATACGATACGATCTCCATCTTCAATCATTTTCGCTAACTAATATAAAGAATAATCCGATAACACCTTTAGGTCCGCGGGTGACTAGCTTTTCAAAATTTTAACGTAATGCCTGGCTCGGGATACGGCAAGGGCGGAACCTTTATTACTCGAGGCATATTATTGATATTTTAGACTAACGACTTCTTAAAAATGGAATAATGAATGGAGACACAAGTGGCGGAGTTTGTTCTGTCACGGTCCTAGGGTGGAACAGGCTTCTGAGATGCTTCAGATGGGGTTACGTAGGATTACAATGTACGTCACCACCCTGTTAAGGATTCAGTCAAGAAAAGACGGGGTGGTCCGAAGACCTTGAGGGCGACCACCTCGAACATCTCGAAGGGAAAAAAGTCTTATGTCTTTTGCGCCCCATGGCTGGGCGAATGCAGATCCCGATTTTGAAAGCCGAAGAAAGTTTCACTTACGCGAAGCAGATAGCCGTACATCGGCCGAACCTTTTATTTGGACCTCATACGAGAACGGGATAGGACTGTAGGTACTAACACATTTCATCATTCATCATCTTTACCATCTTGGCTGTATAACGAGACCTCTCGGGGTTCTCACTCCAGGCAGAAATGATGGCGCATCATGAATTCCACAACCAGCTGCAACTTTCGTACGGGATTACTTTCGCTTCAATATCTACCAATCAATCTTGTCAGTGCTAGTCTGAATCAGATTGACGCACTCTGAAAGGGTTGGGTTTTTCCAGTAGGATCAGCTATATCATTAGCCACATAATAAGCATATTTATTCTATACGACCACACCGTGGGACTTATTCATGTAAATTCAACATCAGATGTGGAAGACTTTCCTGATGTGCGTCGCCTAAGAGAGAGATTGCTTCGACTGCAGATCAAAGACACGGGATTGGAATTAAATCTGGAGAGATTGAGAGGCTAAAAGTTTTACCGGGATGTTAGCCATCGGCTGCCGGTGAGTCGACAGAGGCGAGAACTCCTCGTAGATGAAAATCCGCGGGAAAGAAAACCAAACTTAATATAATATTAATTTGTTGAATATTACTCACGAAGGAACAATGATTTCCTTACTTAAATCACTTGTTATATGTCACATAAAGAATAATACTACCAGCTAAAATTTAATCCCGAGACTCTGTATGATGTGTATGTATATTCAATAAAGAAGTTTCCCTTCGAATGTTGAAATCGTTGATAAACAACCGCACATTTCTCCCAATATCAATTTGAACAGGTAACGCACGCTATAGACGAAGCCTATCAAGGTAGGGACATCCTAATACAACATTGTAATAAGTGTTTATAATTGTTTATTTCAGTATTATCATTTTAATATGCGGATTTTCACCCATACGCTGCTCGAACAATTTACTACGACGTTCCCCAACCGGAGACGTTTTATTTCTTCTAGACTGTTTTATTCTAATGTAAATTATCCATGTATGTTTCTCGGCCGAAATGTAATTATCCGCGACAATTGTTATCCCGCTTACCTTATAATAACATAAAACTGGCTTAACGTGGTTATTACGATGTGTAGTGAAATATGAGTTTCAAGTTTCCCTTAAAATCGTGTTGACAGCAGCTTAGTACTACATGTCAATACTGACATACAATTTAGCGTAGTTATAGTAAATTAGTTCAAGGAAGTTGTTGCTACTGTTATGTACCTACTCCATAGAGTGGTTCTCATACACGTTTCTTTTCCGTCTGAATTAAATTATACGGTGTATATCGTTATCTCTCGTAAAGGCGAAACTGCTAGATTTCCATTTCGTGTTCTAAGAGAATCAGGGTATTTAGATGAACATATTGTAATTTCGGTAGTTAGTTAATTTCGATTGAAGGCACCACGAGGGTGTCGCGTCCTTAGGGAACAATATAATTCTTCCAATCTTTTAACAAATAAATCCGATATGTTATTTACATAGACATGTTCCTAGTTATATTAGCTATTTATGATGCGCGATTACCGGTACGGTTAATACGCATACAGTAGAAGTAATTTAGCCGTATTTATTAGAAATACGAATTTCACCACGTCTCCAAAAGACTCTCGAGTAGCCGCGAACACAACAGGTTCTAGACGTATCATTGGCCATTTAATAAATCAATCGTGAACTTCTACTAAAAATTATCGGAATAGTTGACGGGGAATAAATTAAGTAAAAATTAGTATATCGACATTTATGTAAACATATTTTACTGCATTAATAAATTATAAACCTTCAACATATAAAGTCTAAAAAAATATTACAAACTGTGTAATTATATTGGTTGATATGGCAGTCATTTTGTGATGCAGCATGGTTATTTTATTTTAAACAAAAGCACACTTTGTACTACACGTAAGTGTGTAAAGTATAATGTTAAGTATAGCATAAATAAAAATTATATATGCTTGTTTATGTGCATCTGTTTCGTCAAAACTCATTTAAATTTCATATGTGATGGAACAATTGAGAGCCTACCAATATCATACGCCGACGGATCGATGGAGCCGCAGAAGCATACGGTGAATATAATTATTCAACCATCAAAAATTAATGACGTAATCCATGGATGTTAATTGTGGCGTGAAGGTTTTGGCTATACGAGGCGGCCCTGCCGGGAGAGGGAGTGCATCGACAGCCAGCGCCGTACCCACGTGTTAAATTATTCATATTAGGTACGATTTGTTATTTCATAAGGGAAAACGATTTAGATATAATATAAGTGAAAACACGACTGAACTTGATCGACTTAAAATGATATACTTAACTAATATTTGCCGATAATTTATAAGAGGGCGGGAAGAATTAAAAAAACAATATAATAATTATTAAAATGAGTACATAAATGGCTAAATTTTCTTCGTTTGAAAAAAGTGCGATTGCTAGTAATAGTAAAGAAATAAAAATAATTAAAGAAGTAATATAAAAATAGATAAAAATAAAAAAAAATCATTTATTATTTATAATAGCTGTCATTACACGTGCATAGAGAGTGAGATCAAAAAATCTTAATTCCCAATGTTTTGTCTTTTAAAATAATTGACTTTACTTAACTTAACTTTAAAAAAAATATACATAGTATATATATCAATATAGATATATAGTTTATCTAAGATATATATTTATCTATTATTATCCATATATCTAATATATATTATATATATCTATAATAATATATATCTATATATATTATATTATTCTATAATCTCGTCGCCCTCTGCTCTCTCATCTCTCTCTCTTTCTCTCATCCTCTCTCTCTCTCGCTTCCTCTCCTCCTCTCTCTCCTCTCCTTCCCTGCTCAACTCTCTCCCCTCGCCATCGCTTTGCGTGCTGCCTCCCCTCCGGAGTGTCCCATCCCCAGTGGCGGGACGCCCCCAACGCTCGCACAGGAATGATCGGTCTCTTCTGCAATATATCACTTCATTAACCCACGAAAGCTGAGAAACTTCGGGAAGCGGAGCCTCTAGTTCCACCCGGTAATAATCACTATTGTGCGCATCCATTCTGGAGAACAGCAGACCACAGGGTACCTTACTAATTTTTGTATTATATTCTCATTTGCAGAACCCTCCTCGGATTCAGCTAGATTCATTTATAAAATATGTAGATTATCTGGTTACGCGATGTAAAAACTTTTGTATAATCTTGATGGTGTGCAACCTATCAACATGTCTAAATTTAATTTGAAATAAATTTCACTAAGGCATTAATGTTTATGCAACATTATTGATACCTACTAAATTAAGGAGGCATCTCCGATGGATGCACGCGAGAATTGCTGCCACGAGACTGGAATTGCGCGAACAATTCCAATGGACCTGGAGGTTGATGGTTGAGGTTGAGGTTGGAGCTTGGAAGCTGATCTCCAATAGGATGGCATTGCTCCAATATCAGAACGCGTCTCAGGATAATCACATTTCGTCAAAAGTTAATTGAAACGTCGGGATTAAAAGCTAATATGTGATAGGAAATTGTACTGATAAAAAATAGGTTCAGGGAGTAGGTAGAAGAGGCTGATTTCATAAATAATTCTTTTCGGAATAAATAATTAATAGGTAGCTAGGAAAATAAAATATGCTCTTATGTTATAATTCTGTAATAAACTGTAATAATATTCTAAATATACTTTCAGTTCCACTAAATATAAAATCCAATTTATTCCAGTATAGCAAAGCACATTACAGCGCCCTATCCGTTCGCTACCGAGTCGATCCCACACACGCACCCTAGTCCCATGCATCTTTCTGATTAAAATAATTAAAATTAAAATCTGTTTGTATATAATAAAAAAATGATGTAAGTATTATGGTTCGATAAAGTTTGATTGGATTTTGTGGTTGTGGCATTTGAAAAAAAATTACCTTAATGTTTAAAAATTATAAAATACCACAAAGATGTTATGCGCACTAATTATATTTAGAAATCTTGAATAGTTCTGAGTATATCTTTTCGTCATCAGAGTATTTTTCCATTTTACATTTTGTGTAGCTCTCCATTGCGTCAAAGCCGTAGCCGTGGCGTAGGCTTTAGAGGGAAAATGTCGCAAGTTGGGCTCGTAATTAAAATGATGTCATTTCGGGCCTCCTCTCCCGCGGTGTGAACGGATTGCGAGGGTTTCGGTGTCGTCTCGAGCGTTCTTTGTCACGCCAAGACGCCGAGTGGCTTGTTAGCTCGCCACGAGTGCGCTCGCTTTGAGCGGCCGCGTCTCATTGCCACACTTTTTTAAATTCAATACAAACTGCGGTTTCACGATTTGCCCACTGAAGTGTGAATCTTTTGAGCGGCTGAATCTTCGCTAAGAGTCAGGATACAGTGGTACGTGCGCAACTGTTTTGAGAAATCGGGGACATAAAAAAATATCAAATTGTACACATAGTTTTAGACATTGTAAAGTAGACTGAGATTGAAACACTACTATTGGAAAGGGTTAAGATGCCTTCCGCAAATCTTGGAAAATTTCAATGCAT
>JADDOH010020384.1:0-10375 GCA_016648135.1 Agrypnia vestita | reverse complement strand
AAAAAACCATTGATTTCAAATCAATATATATATATATATAAAAAAAGAAACCCGTGTTTCCCTATCCGCCATGTTTTCTCCACAACCAGCCACAACCACCCACCGGTGTTGTGGTGTCACATCGAAAATATGCGAGTTTGGTGGGGGTGGCTGTGCGTGGTCGGGAGTGGGTGACAAAAATGTGCTTTCTAGCATACTGTTTTGTTATGGGAAGGCCGAAAATGCTTCAGATTATTTTAAAATAAGCGCGCCGACTGTGTCGATGAGTCCAGAAGGTTCCGGAAAAAACTGCTCTAAAAAGTTCTGGAAGGAGAAGGTTCTAGAAAATTCCCGAAAGTTCTATAAGGTTCTAAATTGAGTGGCGGAATGTGTCTAGAAGGTTCCGACTTCGAAGAATTCGACAAATTTCTTGAAAGTTCTGGAAGGAGAATGTTCTAGAAAGTCCTATGACGATCCAAACAGTGTACTAAAAATCTACGCGTGCAAAGCCGCGCGGGCACAGCTAGTGACCCTATAAAGAACAATCCATAGGAGTCATATTACAATATTTTGGACGCTTTTTAACATTTAATTTCCTGAAATTATTTATTCACAAAACATTTCTTTTAATAAGTTAATAGTGACATAAGCAGCATGACGTGTGGCACCATCTTGTTGGAATTACATGTCATTCAAATAAATTCATCCAGTTTTGTCCAGTAAGCCGATAATGCGGATCATAAATGAACCACGAAGAAGGGTCATTTTCATACATTTTTTGGATAGTTACCAAACATTCTCCAAGCCTATACTTTACAATGTGGATTCTCTGAATATACTTAAATAAAATAATAAATTAAAATCAAAAATATATATATATTTTTTAAAACAATATCATCTACTCTATCTCTACACATTCTTACACTTTGTATAAAATATATATTATTAACTGTTCGAAGAATATTTTTTCTTCTTCAGTATGAAGGCTTGAACTTTGTGGTGACATTATTATTAAAATAAGACACAAATTACTTTGTTTTCACCACTTTATTAGATTAAAAAATCTACATGTTTCGAGAACAATGTTCTCTGCTTCAGGATTATTACACAATAATCCTGAAGCAGAGAACATTGTTCTCGAAACATGTAGAATTTTTAATCTAATAAAGTGGTGAAAACAAAGTAATTTGTGTCTTATTTTAATTTAAATATATATTATTCAGATATCTAAATATGTCTAACAACCATAATATAAACCTTATTATTTTATATCCTTTCTTTAAAAAAAAAACCTTTAGAAATACGTTTCTTCTACACACACCAACTAAATTCTTCATCAAAAGTATCTAAATATTAAATTAAAGCTAATATTTCCATTGTAATAATTGAAATATAGAAACTGTAAATGAAACTCTTTTGTATATTATGAACACTGTATACTAACTTTATTTAACTAGTTCTATAATAATATTATTATTCATTTACAGAGGAAGCTGTCTGTAATTAATATGAAATAATTGAAACTTTTTGCAAGCAACGGTACCGGGAATGAAATCAGAGGGAAGATCATCCATTTATAATGATTCTGCAAACAAATTCAATGTCGCTTTGGAAGCAGTCGAGGATTCAATAAAACGGAAACAATGCCACGATAGTGCCGGCGCTGCGAGAAAATACAATTCGAAAGAAAATGAATTTTAATGGTAATTAGAAAACTTTTAGACAGAGCAGGTCGAGTGGAAGAAATGCAAAGGCTAAGAATGTGATACAGATGACTTTTTACAATTTAACTGGAAAACTTTTCAAGTTAACTGTTAAGATTGCAGCAAGATTAATCAACTTTCAAGTAGTTAGTTATCGGGCGAAGGCTTGGGAGAATTCTCCGTGGGAGGTGAAGGCATTGAAGACGGAAGAATATTAAATAAATAATTCAAATACAATTTCAATTTCTGACGATTATGACAGTTCATGCAAAAATATCACATCCTACCATTATACAAACGTCGCGAAATAGATGATTTGATGTATCTACTAAAAATTGCATCAGGCAACGTTGACTGTTCTAAACTATTAAATAGACTAAAATTCCATCTTCCCTGTAGATCAACCCAGTCTTTCACATTGATTTTACCTCATCCAACTATCGTCGTAATTCATATTTCTTGAGGGTATGCGATGCATTCAATAAACTGATAAGATTATTGGATATTGATCTGTTCGAGTGCAGCCACACAAGATTAAGAAAAATTTTGAGTGCCGAATTTTTTCCACGTAATAATTAAGTTTCTTTTTCTTTTGTTTAAATTTTTTATTCTTTCTTTCTATATAATTTTTAATATGCCTTATTCATTCATAAATATTTATCATTATTGACATATTTCTAAATGTGGAGACCTGTAATTGGCCATCTATATTGTATCAATGTTTTCTATGCTTTTTTTTGTGCTGTTGGTCTTCCATGAACATTAAATAAATAAATAAATAAGTATTAGCTAAGTTTAATTCGGTTCAACCTAGTATCGATAAATTGGCGTTCATTGGTTACATGCCTAGAAATTCAAAATATATGGACAACTAACGGAAATTTTTTGGAAACTAATGGAAACAATCTGATGCCGCGGCTGGTTCCAAAACACTTCCAAAATAAGAAGTTAAATGAGTCGGCATTTACTTGTGACAATCATTTTTCAATGATAATGAATACAACACAACCTTTGTTTTTTTTCCATTATTTCATTTTTCAATACTTCATGTTTCGGAATCCTCCGTTTTCTTCTTCAGGTGAGTTGAGATTGAGGTTTGCGGGAGTGCATTTCTGATGTGTGAGTTGTGAATTCAGTAGAAGTGGGGGGGGGGTATCTAAGTGGTGGGAGAGCGGAAACATTGTGAGGAGGGATGATGTGAAGGGTTGTATTTGATTATTGATGATGTTATTTGCTGTGTTTAGATTTTTATGAATTTCAAGAGTTTCTAAATGATTTTGTTTATGTAGGATGTATATTTTTATATTGTTGAATGTGTGGTTATTTTCTATAATGTGGTTAGCATATTTCGAAAAGTTGTGATTAGTGAGGTACCGTTTATGTTCTTTAAATCTTGTTTCTACTGATCTGCCTGTCCGACCTATATATGTCACTTTCAAAACGCTACAAACTTTTAAATTTTAAAACAATTATATAAAGGTTAATTATTTATTTTTATCATATACCCACACATTAAATTTTTTGAGTTAATCAATGTTTATTTTTTTTAAATTGAGAAAATACTAATAATTAAAATTTCGATCCCTTGAACTTCACCATTACTATCTATATTTCTATTAAAAACATAACAAATCTCTCTCTCTCTGTTAGATTAAGTTAAAAATACACCGTATTTGTATTAGTTATTGATTGTTACATCCGATGATGAGAGGGACTGCTCCTCTCAAAACTGTGTACTCGGATATTTGTGATTGTATGAATAGAATATTACTTAATTGAAATAAATTATAAAATCGTGTTGTACGTCAAAATAACTGCCGTAAACTTGATATGTGCTGAATTTTACATAGTAATACACAATACTTTTACATAGCGATTTTACATAGTTGATTTTACATCATTCTTAACCTTTTACAGCAAATTGGAAATTGCTAAAAGAGTCTGGGAAGGTCCACTATACTTTGGAAGCATCGCGAGTAAAATTGAATATAAAAAAAGATTGATCGGTCCACTGTGCGCTTAGGACTTGCATTGTCGTGACATAATGCGAATCATAAAAACTAGCGCTATACCATAAACACGAAATAGACAAGAATTAGGCAAAAAATGGTGTGAATTAAAGAACGGTACTCCGATTAAATTCGTGTCCAGTAACTTAATTTATTTAAAAAATCGACAGTTAATTTGTATGCGTTTCATTTGCCTCACAGAGCCACGATACTGTGACAATAATGAGAAAATATTTAAAAGATGCTTTAAAAATAAAAAATATTTTCTCGCCTTCGCGGGATACCAAAAAAGTCTTGTGATTTAGGGTGGGTATAATTTACCGAATTTTAATCTCTAAAAATGAAAAAAGAGTGAATTAATTAATTTCAACAAGACAGAATATTGAATTTCAAAATCTCTGAGACATTTCACGGAAAAGAGGTTGGCTGTATTTTTGAGAAATGTTCTTCGTCGTCGGGAGCTCGTTAAAAAAATATTTCTTTTGCTAACAAGTTGGTGATTTATCAGAACAGCGGCTGAAGATTTATTTGGTATGACGGTGAGTATTTAAAAATATATTTTGGGAAACAAGAATGTCTCGCGATAAAATATTGCATTTTTTTTTTTGTCAAACTTTGTCCTCTAGGCTTGTTCTTCGGACCTGAAATATTAACTTTCCCAGAAACTTATTCGAGGCCGAGATAAATCTTCAAACTCCGCTTTTCCAGTCTCTTCAAGAGACACCACCGCAGTGTACCAAACTTGAATGGGGTTTTAACTACATAACATGTCGCATCCCAATAATAATAATTTATTTGTCTGTCTGTTCGTAACTTCTTGTATAAATAATTTCTCTTTCTTTTTTTCTATCTTTTTGTTTTTAATAAATAAATTTTTATTATTTAGGAACCGACATGTAAAAGTCCCGTCATTGTTGACGGGTTACAGCTAGTTTTAATTATAAAAATGAATTATCTAGATTTCTGGTTAATTATTCTTTATTGGTTTTTTGTAAGAAATACAATTTGTAACATTATTAGCTTTATATAATTTAAAAGCAAACGTTCTATTCACAAAATAACAAGATTGTTATAATAGTGAATTTAATCCCAACAGTGAGTAGACGCACTTATTTGAATAGCTTGTTGGTGTAGTAGTCGTGACGCTCGCCTTCCTTCGACCTTATTCCAGGACGCCAGCAAGTTAGTTCTGTTTTCATAACACAAGCGTTTAGCTTAGTTTAAAAATATTGATGCGACACGTATTCCATGTTCGCATCTCTATTTTTTTAAGATACAAATAAATAATATAAGTTAGTTTCTTGGAGAAATGTCAAGACATACATACCTATGTCAAATGTTAAAATATCTTTCGAAATATTGGCTTTAATTTTATATGAGGATACGTTGATAAAGCCATTAATATATTAATTAAGATAAATAAAGCTATTTTATATGAAAGTATGCTCTAAGAATAATGTTAAAATATAATATGCTGGTGCATGATAGAATTTAAATTTTTTAAATATTTATTTTCAGGCGTATTCTAGTAGATTTGTAATAATTCGAAAGCATATCATATGGCTAATATAAATAGAATAAAAAAATTATAATATAAAAAATGAATATGGCTAATAAAACTCCATTTCGAAAAATAAAATATACAGGTATCATTACCAGTTGCGAAATTTATGTATACTAACTTGTTACTGAGAAAAAAATAACAATGTTTGAAATTTTTTTGATTCGAACATATATAAAACTTTCAAAAATTTGATAATGTGTGGATGTTCTCACGATGGAATAGTTGAACGTTGCATTATGTAGAGTGATCAATTAAGCCAGCTCATACATGTTGTAAACCCTGAGCCATCGTATTCAAGACTTCCATCCACTTTTCTCATATATAAATAGCTTCATCTCTGTGAGACTTCTACAATTTATTCTTAATTAATAAGTAAAGCTTTTCATTCACATAAAATATATGGAAGTATTTATATGCGGCCTTATGACCTGTAGAAACTGGCTCAAGAGATCACTTTACACAATGTTACACAATGGTACATATGATTTTAAACAGTTTCGTTCATACATTCGAATGGTCTATGCTAGAGACATTGATTTCTCAGCTGGTAATGATAACTGTATATTTTTTAAGTAGAATATTAAACGATATTCTTTTAAAGGAATATATGAAATTCTCCCAAATTATTTATAAATTAAAATACGCGTGAAAACTATAATTTAAATTTTTTGGCCTCATTTTATAGAACAGTATGTATTTTTAACAATAATTTTATATGTATATTCTGAGATCACAATTACTGAATTTTGTCCACAGAGGGATAATTATTAATTAAGATAAATTATGAATGCGTGACGAAGACGAATCTATTTATATATTTGTGTACCAAACTAATTTTAAACTTTACAAAAAGTATCAGTATCTACATATTTTATATAATATTTATGACGTCAAAATTGTATCATAGAATACTGGTTGCTGCAAGATTTTTACGATACAGAAAAAAAAAATAAGAACATACATTATTGTCACAAAACAAATTTCAAGAAAGGAATATTCCAAAATACGAACAGTTAAGTCAAATCCTTGATTTTGGACAACCATGTATTGTTAAATTGCCCGCATGTCTCAAATGGTTTCTGTATAATAAAAAAAATACTACTTCTAAATGGTTTGTGCTTTTATATTTTAATTTAGCTTGTAAATACTCCTCCCATAAGCTCGAGCTTTGGCTCATATTATGGGGAGTATAATGTCTGTATAATGTTATAACATAGAATCAATTTATTATAAAGAAAACATTATGAATCTATTGTATAAATAAATATAATAAATAAATAAATAAAGTAAAAATACGAAAATAATGAAAAAAGACCCAAATAATCAATAGAAGCAAAAAAAAATTATGTTAATAATCTATTTTTATACCGAGGACGAAATAGTTTTATTTTTTGAAACCGATTAGATTATTACAAATTCTAAGTTATAATTTAATCAATTTTTCTTTATCATGTAAATTAATTATTTCATTTCATACATAAGGTGTTTTAATTTTTTTATATTAGATTTTTAAACCTGTGCACCAATTCAATGTTATGATTTTGTTCTTGCCATGGCGGTAGCTACGCCACTGTGCCCATCTCAATCTTTTTATCTCCACGGGAAGTCTAATCCATTAAAAAAATCATTTAAATGTAAGAACTCAGTAATATAAATTATTCTTAAAAACGGTTCAAACTCTCAAAACGAAATTCACAAAGAAGTTCATATATATTTTCTATATACTCGGGAAAAGGCATACATACCCATTAAGCTTTGCACTGTGTGGCGGCGGAATATTTGATTTCGTTTGGATTTCTAAAGATTTTACAATTCATTCTTCTTTCTTTACAGTGGGGTTTTTGGTAATGGTCTATTTTACTCCATTCTGTAAAAATGAGTTTTCTTATTGTAATAACAAAGAAGGTTTTCCCTTAGAAATTCTTTCTACTTTCGTAAATAAAGTTAAATGATTATTTGAAAGTATTATTACCTACGTATTAGTAATGAAAATATAAATAATGAATTCGGTGAATAAAATGAATAACAAATGGAATAAATTGGTTTTTCAGATCATGGAAGTAGGCCATAAATGAGGGTGGATACCTGGCCAATTTTAAAAACTCACATTTCTACATCAAAAAAATTTCAAATTACAATTTCATTTTATAAAATATTAAGGTATTTTGTACAAATAATGTGGTGTGGTAGAACTTTATATCTCTTTATTATAAGAAAATAAGATTCAAATATATGATGTTTTTCTTTTTAAATGTTATTTTCTAATTCTCTTATACGAAAATGAAATTCTTAAAGAATGTCTAATTATGAAAAATGCCAGAATAAAACAATAAAAAATAACTATTTCATAAGCAGATCTTTATGTATATCTCGTTTACATCAATTCCATTAAAAAAATTTGACACCCCCGATATTCTGTGTTTGTTTATGTTTCACGCACCTATTAGAACAACTCGGGTACCTACGTTATTTTGTTGTGACAACACTAGAACTAACTTGTATTTCAAGTCTCTTGTACCTAGACTTATGCACATATCCCGGATATTTTAAGCTCTAGTGTAGCAAAATATAAGGATGTGTTAATAAAAGATCTACACCCTTCCGTTAAGAATCTATAATGTATTCACAAAATTAATTATGATACCTATTTGTTTAATTTTATACTAGGTGCCCGTTGCACGGCTACGCGTGCAATTTAGCCTGGCAGCAGATTCACTGATGATTAAGTAACGAAGAAGAAGAAGACGGACTCACTGTTGGTTGAGTAACGACGAAAAAGATCGACGGTAAACACTTTCCGGTAACGCCCCGATTGCAAAGATCGGACTGCGCGTTTGGGAGATTGTTATATAAGATTCGATAGAAGAAAAAGAGAGCTATATGTGGTATTTTTCCAAATTGAAATGATAAATGACAGAGTTGTGAAAGATCGAGTGGGGAGAAAGAGAACCTCAACTTGTAAAAACCGAAGGGTGTAAGAGGAAGCCGCGCAAAGGTGAGTGAGTCAGATGGCTCCCGCTTTGCGCGGACGGGCTGGGCTCCTCTGGAACTTTTTAAATTTTCGAAATCGGGCATCGCTTCGCGGAGATATCCAAGAAAAACCCAAAAACCACAACATAACCTAACCTAACTTAACCTAACGTCACCTAATCTTACCCAACCTTACCTAACCTAACCTAACCTTACCTAAGAATGTAGAAGCAATTTAACTTAATCAAATAATTTTTTCCAATTTTGCACTACTAATGAGACATCTATTTTTTTTTTTTATAACCTTCATTTTTAAAAAAAGATCGATATAATTTTACATCATCTACCTATCTGCATTTTTATTTTTTTTTGTATCTTTATTTTTAGAAAAGTTATAAACGAATGAAATATTTATTCAATTTGACCTATATTAGACATCTGTTGATTTTTTTTAGAAGTTATTATCTTATGTAAATTTTTGTCATTATGTTTTTTAGTCATAACTTCTAAACGCATGATCCAATTTTAGCCATCGATATTTCGATCGATAAGGAAATAATGCTCCTATCGAACTTATAAATTATTTTTTTTTACAATGGCAGACTTTAGAATTACGTCCGCTTTCATCCGCGTTTTTCTGTTTTGTCTGTGGCTTCGCGGGGAATATTTAAATTACAATTTCAAAAAATACAGTCTGTATAATTTAACGTTGTCTATATTTCTGCATTTTTATTTATTTTTTATCATTATTTCAAGAAAAGTTTTAAAATATTTATTAGGATGGAATTTTTTTTATTTTATTTTGTAACTTTTCTCAAAATGGTGATGAAAAATAAATAAAAATGCCTAAAGATGGATAACGTTAAATTCTACAGATTGTGGTTTTAAGAATAAGAATTAAAAATTTTCCCGCGATGCCACAGTTAAAACCACAAAACTCGGATGAAAGCGGACGTAATACTGAGGTCTGTAATTGTACCAAAATTATTTTCAATATGATCGATAGAGACACCATTTCCCTATCGATCGAGATATCGATGACTAAAATCGGATGACGCGTTTAGAAGTTACAGCCAATAAACTAAACATCAAAAATTTACCGATATCTCGCGGTTCAAAAAATTGTCAATAGATGTCTACCTGGCCCCGGAAAATGGAATTAAATATTTTCTTTAATAACTTTTCTAAAAAAATAGATAGGAAAAAACTAAAAACGCAGAAAGATACATCACGTTAACTTGTAAAGATTTTATTAAATATCATTTTTTTTACATCCTCATTGCGAAGCCACGCCCAAAACCGCGAAATTTTTAGCGATTTTTTTTATATTTTATTTTATAATTTTTCTCAAAATAGTGATAAATAATAAATAAAAATGCCAAAAGATAGATAACGTTAAATTCTACAGATTGTGGTTTTAAGAATAAGAATCAAAAATTTTCCCGTGAGAAACCACAGTCAAAATCACAAAACTCGGATGAAAGCGGACGTAATGCTAATGTCTGCAATTGTACCAAAATTATTTTCAATATGCTCGATAGAAGAACTATTTCCCTATCGACAGAGATATTGATGACTAAAATAGGATGACGCGTTTAGAAGTTACAGCCAATAAAGTAAACATCAAAAATTTACCGATATCTCGAGCTTCAAAAATTTTTCAATAGATGTCTACCTGGCCCCAGAAAAAATGGAAATAATTATTTCTTTAATAACTTTTCTAAAAAAAATAGATAAGAAAAAACTAAAAATGCAGAAATATATATCACGTTAACTTGTACAGATTTTATTTAATAAAATTTTTTGTAACATCCTTATTGCAAAGCCACGGCTAAAATTGCAAAACTGGGAACATAATTTTGAAGCCTGCCATGTTAAAAATACCATGCCATATTGCCGAATAAAACGGCGTTTCGGAGTTACAGCCAAAAAACTAAACATCAAAAATGTATCGAAAACTCGAGCTTTTAAAAAAACTCAACAGATGTCTAAGTTGATCTATAAAAATTGAAGTCGTTTCTAACTTTTCTAAAAATAAAGTTAGAAAAAAACCAAAAATGTAGAAATGTAGGTAATTTTAAATTCTACAGATCGTGAATGTCAGAAAAAAATTAAAGTCTCGCCGCGAAACTACGGTCGAAACCGTGAAA
>JADDOH010020383.1:0-11063 GCA_016648135.1 Agrypnia vestita | reverse complement strand
GTATATCATAATGTGAGCATAATTTCACTTGTATATAGGTAGAAATAAACTTGTTGCTAAGCTTACGCGAGATTACTGACTATTAACGGTATTTAAGACGACAAATTACTTCAGAATTTAATGTCACATAAAGCTTTTTAAAATTGGAATATTCATTTTAATCTCTATATATGAAGGTCGACGATTAAATATCTGTGACATGTATTTGATGAAAATAAGCCAACAATTAAGGCTGTTCATAAAAACACAGCCAATGTAGGCGCGAAGTTACAGTAATCTCATTATTTTTTGTTATCTTAAGTTATATTACATTTGCCATATTTCACTTAATACAATTTTTGAGTCCCTACGCCCTCAATGTTATAATTTGCAATCAAGTTTATTTTAATTAATAAATTTAATTTTACTAAATAGTTTATATCAGCGAAGTTACAATTTTTCAGAACATAATTCAGTGATAATTAAATAAGGTTCTATTGAAAAGGTTTTTAATTAAATAATTAGTCGTGATTTGGTGATTTTCTGTGTAGTCATATGCCCCGACAATAACCATATATTTTCAGTATTTCTAAGTTATATAAATTAGTATTATTTAGTTAACATCTTCAGACAGATATTCTCTAAAATTCAGTTAGTGTTTTCGGTTAACATGTTAACACCATAGAGTTTATGCTTATCTACTAGAAACAAAATACTGTAAACCAACAGCGTAGCGCCAAATAAAAAATTCTGAGAAAAATTCTCATTCCTTCATAACGTAAAATTTTGTGAAAAATAGTAATAATTATTTTATACCTAATTCCGTAGGTATTTATTTTATTTAAAAATAATAAAGTCAGTTGTCTGTCTAATAAAAATGACGTTTTTTTATTTAAATTGTACAAGTAAAAGTACTAAAAAATGTTTTAAAAAAACTCAAAAGTTGAGGAGCGCTGACCCGGTGCGCAATGGCAAGACCCACCACTGCCGCTGCGCTGGTGTAAACTAAATTAACAAGTCGTGTAGAGTTTAAAGTATAGTTAAATACCATACTAGTATATGGTAAATAGTAGAACGCACATCTTTTTTAATCATTCTAGTATTTTGAAATAAATTGCTTTAATTACATTGTTATATAATTATTTTTGTTTTATATTATTCTCTAATTACATTGTTTTAAAATAATACTAGTTTTATCAAATTCTTATAAAGATAAATTGCTTCAATTTTTAATTTTAATAAATTGCTTTAACTACTTTGTTATATAATAATATTAGTTTTATCTAATTCTTGTAAAGATAATAATAAAATTCGGAGTGACTTTCTTTATATTTTTTCCTTGTCTTTAATCAAAATTACGATGTTTACGAATATAGCCTTAATGTTGGGATTGTAAATTTATCATTATTAATGTATACATAAAAATTTAAAAACCTTTATTTTTTTAATACACCTAATATAATAAATTTTATATCATCAAACGAAGGAAATGAAAAATTTTAATCTTGCTGGCAGACAAAACTCTTATTGGATTGTAACACTGCTGACAAAGAAGACGATGATTGTATAAAATTGTTTAATTATTTCATTGAATTTTTTAAAGCTTGCGCCTAAAATTTAATACCGAGAGCAGGTTCAAAAATATTAAATTAACATTATTTATAGAAACACATTGCCACCACTGATTAATGCATGTATTCAAAAAGATATCAAGTTTAGTCAACCTAATTACTTATTACAATATCTATATACTGTCCTACTAAGGTAGTAAAAATATCAAAATAAATTGAAACAAACAAATATTTTTATACACTTTCACATTTACCTTGTGTTTTATTTTCACCGTTGTTGGTACCGGGATTGAGAACAAGCGTTAAAAATCCTTTTGAAGTCAATTAGATTTTGGAGGCACCGAGAATCGATTTCGCTACGATTAGCCATACCCCTGAGCGGACTGAGATACCAAATTACCAAATAAGAATATAATTTTTAAAATTGTGTAATGATTTATTTTTTGAAACACTTTGATATCTAGATAGTTTTAACATTAAAATTTAATGCTTATATTTAATTTCATTTTAAAATTGTTCATTCCTTTTGATTTTTATAACAAGCCAGTTCCAAATATTTTTATAACAAGCCAATATTCAAAATAAGCTGAACGCTTTTGCTATTAAAATAGGACTAATTTACTGGTGTAGGGCGCGAACCACTGACCACCAGATCACTAGGCGAGCGTCGTGATAACTACACTAATATTTAAAACAATATGGATGGTAAATTTTTTGCTTGCTTGTATTCCTGGGTATTTTAGTGGCAAGTATCTACGCCTGTCATGCAGGGCACTATGTTCGGTTTCCCGATGCAAAGATTATAGTTTTAATTTCATTTATTTAATTGAATATAATATTTTTTTAAGCAAAAAAAAAACCATTCTACGAAGGGTTAGCAGTATACATATGTCTGAGACAAGTTATGCGTTTTTTCAGTACAAATTACGTAATACAACTAAAGTGGTTATTATTTATTACAAGGCGATTAATAATCCCAGTCGGTAGACCAGCGGGAGCGGTTCTCACTCGGTGAGAGAATTGCGCCTCTAGCGTGTTCTAGACACCATCTCTCTTTGCCTGTGCAGAGAATCACTTTTCAGAAATGGAAAGTGAGTAGTCTTGTGGCTTAAGATTACGAGCAATATCTGTCAAGCCTGAAGAACATTCAACGGTATGCAACCGAAGTGCATTTGTATTTGTGTGTACGAATAGAAAATGGATGGACCAGGAAATATGGATTGTTCGTATTTGTCAACGGGTCAAAAAATAGTTATATTATAAAAGAGTTTTAACAGGGTAGTGAAGATCTAAACACTGATATAAAGGAGATACAGCTAAAACACTTGCCTTATCTGATCTCAAAATACATAACAAAAAAAAATAGAAATCATAGCCAAGTCAATGGTAATCTTATTCAATACCTTCTTCTTCATGCGCTATCTTCTATTGAAGATTCGTGACCACGTCGCAGTATACTGATCTATCCTGTACAACTTGTTACACAGAATAGATCAGATGAACTAAATTGCACAATTCAAACTTTAAGTTATGAAAGGAATGAAGTCTAAAATTGTGTGAATTTTTATTATATTATTTATGTGAATTTTAAATCAATGAATTAAAAGTGGAGTCTAGTGTGACCCCTAAATTCTTCACAGATTGAATCTTTTCCATGTTAACATTATTTATGCAATAATTTTGAGGAAATTTAATAATATCATTTGATACAGTAAGTGAAATAATCAAATACTTATTTTAATTAAATTATAGATACATACCAATTTTTCAAAACGCTCTCATCATTCAATTCAAAACAATATACATTTATATTCTAGGGTGGCCAAGGGGGAGTGGTTTAATGTTTTGAGTCCTAAAGTGTTAATGCGCAAGATTTGATTTATATCGCTCAAGAGATATAGAGAACAGTTAGATGAACAGACACATTCAATTATTCATATGTACACACGCTTTAAATCAAATATATAATATTAGATACTGGTCATAAACAGTTCTTGTTGTATAAAAGTGCGTTCATTTCTCAATACTACGGTATCAATATTCTAAGGAGTTATGCTTCATTGATTTCTCACGAGATGATCCAATTTCATAATGGGTAGGTATGTGTACTTTTAATGTATTTTAACATGCGCACTGGCTTACTATTTTCCTCGCTGCATTACCACGCTAACGTGTACCAGTATTATTCTGCGTTCATAATTGATGATTGCATACAATTATTTTGTATAATTTCAATATGTCTTAATACGAGTGTAATTTGCAGCTCTACTCAGCCGATATTCGATTATCTGTGCTGAAAAGAAAACAAATATTATTCAAGGCTTGAGAATTTTCTGCAATGAACAATTACGCGTATTAGGCGTCTGATACACATGCTTCTTTAGTGGCACGTGAGCATGCGCAGTATCGACTTTGACAGTGGCATGCTTATTAGTGGCATGTGTGTACGCACATTGGCATGTTTTTGGCACAGTGGCATGCTTATAAATCAACCGCCGGTTGATTTATAAGCATGCCACTGTCATTCACCATAGAGAAGGGGTATCTTTGGAGCATGTGTGAACAGACTTGCTTATTTATGAGCATGCTTATGTCATTCGCGGGCTTCGCGGCTAGTATTATCAATGCGATCTTCTCAGTCCGCGACAGATGAAACAAATATGGCGCGTTGGGAGATGATAACTTTTCGTGACTTATTATAGGAATCACGAATGTCTGTGGCTACTCGGTCACCGTGTGTAAAAATAATATAGTGAGAAATATGGTTACGAAACTTTATTAATAGGAATGAATGATTAATCTTACAATTTTCAAATTCTAATAACTAAAATCAAAAATGTGCGCTGGAACTCGGGAACTTTTTTGATTTATTGGTTCACTTGAATTTTTTATTTCAGTTTGCAAAGTTTCCATTTTGAACAAGAGCGTCTCTATTCTATGACAAGAGCATGCCACTAATAAGCATGTGTGTTTGATTGTTAGCTTTGGGCATGCTGATTTATGAGCATGCCACTAATAAGCATGCCAGTAATGAGCAAGTGTGTACAGTTGTTAGGGCATGCTTATTAGTGGCATGCTCATTAGCATGCCAGTAAAGAAGCATGTGTATCTGTACCTTTAGTGTTTGGTACTCACAAAGTCCCACAGACAGAGTATAGGCATTGAGTTCAAATAATCTATTTTCAAAATGTGTCTTTATTAAGGGATAAAATGAAAGAGATGGGAGAATAAAATTGTAAAAATAAAAATAGAGAAAAAAAACAGCTATCCACATCAAACTCACACTGAGATAAAGGCACTTTTATGAAAAGCATGAATTATGAATGTTTATACCTATCAGAATGTTTAAAAATCGTCACTCATATATACCTAGTTATAATGATAAGTATATTTTTAAGTACGGTAAGAGATTAAAAAGATTTTTTTACATATTTTTGAGTGCCAAGGGCTTTTTTGCTGATTTTATGGGCATTGGAAATGGGGAACAACAAAGCTTTGTGTCTGTTTTTGGCAAAACCATATCTGTTTTTTTTATTTTACATTGTGGCTATTTTTTTATAACCTCACATAGAAGCACTGAAATTTGTTATTCCAAAAATGTACTAAAATGTAATTGGTTAAAATTGTTGTAGAACTGGTCTTTAACCCGTACCCGTCCGGAAATTTAAAAAAGAAAACTAATCCTTCGTAATATTGCGCTACAAATTCAAGTAATATGATAACAAAAGATGTATATTAGGCAAGATATAATCACTCGGTTTTGATTTATTTAAAAGCAGTCTGATAATAATAATCTCCCAAAAGGTATGTATTCGCCGAAACGATAAGTACTTTATTATTTGAAGAATATTTTTGATTATTTATTTGCTTTGATTTTAATACTGTAATGCCTTAATTAAAACGTAAATTGAATAAAAACTCCTCAAGTGTTAATTAATTTTAATTAAATTATTATTTACAATAATTAATAAGAGTGAATAGCTATGTGAACAATGCTTATCTATAACTTACTGTTTAATGAATTTTAGAATTTCAAAAGAAAAGTATCACATAATACGTGTAACCATATTTCACAAATAATATAAAAATTATTTAGAAGATTGTGAAAACGTAGCGCTAATATTCGTGTACCTACTTATAATTTAATAGCATATTATATGAATTGATTTAAACACAATTACTAATAGGCAAGCATAAATTAAAATAGATATATATATATTAGTTTTTTTTGGATAAAGTATATTTTACTGTACACAAATTGAAAATATGACTGATGAGACGATGACTGGACAAGACTTCAAGTGGTTCAGTAATGCAATATAAAATCAGATTAATTTCACCGATAATTTCGTATGATTTATGATCTTATGATTTACGCATTTTTAACGCCTTCTAGAGTTAAGAGTTTTATTAACTTTTCACAAACCTTAATTTGTTTCTCGTTAACGTTTTGTTTATTTGTCTTTAAACATTTGGTTAACGTGCTTAACATACTTGCCTAGAGATCCAGTGACTAAGAGTTCCAGTCTCTTGTCAGATCACCCAGTAATTCCTAATTTTTATAGCACAACCGTTTAGCTTAGTTTGAAATTAATTTTCACTTCTAAAAATTTCCACGTAATATAATTTTCTATCTTTTTATCTTACTTTTACCCAGCGTACAAAATCACTTCGGTAGGAAACCAGCGTCATCTTTTGGTGAGCTTATTAACTTATTTCACATACAAAACTTTGATTAATTATTTATGATGGATTAATTGATTACGTATTGTCACAGAAAATACATATGTGTGCAAAATTGCTCGATTAGACATTGGAAAGCGGGTGACAAATCGATTATAAAATTCCGTGCAGACAGATAAACAGGTAAAGCTAATATAAGCGTACTAATAATTGCATTAAAAATATAAACATTTAGAAACCACCAGTCATTTTGGCTAGATACTACCTATTAATGAAATTGATGATCGACTAACTAGTGATTAGTGAATTTGGCATATAGCTTTAGCCACGGCTCATCTCTTTCAAAATAGTTTATGAAATAAAATATTATTGATTTTTTTTATTTATTTTTTATTTTATTTTTTTATTTATTAATTTTTTTTTTTTTTTTACATCTCAGACCCACAAAACATCACATTGATATTTGTCTGTAGGTGCATCAATACATATATATAAATAAATTGTATTTACCAGAAATACATTCATATTAATTAATTACAATAGATCTTATAAACTCAAATACAAATCTACAATACTATACAACAATACAAGAAAAAATACAAATATTACCAAAATCAAAATAAGTCTTTTTTATTTAATAACATATTCATTAATTCTGTATTTTGCCCTTTTTTATTAATATCCATTTTGACACGACATGGGATTTTATTAATATTTTTGGTATGACATATTTTAATGTTCTTTGTCCATATTTATTTATGACCTTCGGTATTCGTAGTCCTTCTTTAACCGTAAATCTGGTACTATGTTTATGAATCAATCTATGCTTATATGTCCCATCTTCATGATATCGTGTAATTAGTTTGTACCACAAGATAGCATTAATTGGCATAGAGCCTTGTTTCTTGAAGAGTTCCTGTATATCTTTAGTAGCACTTTCTTTATTTATTAATTTTATAGCCGAATTTTGAATATTTTGAATTTTTCTAATATTAGTTTTGCAAGTTAGACCCCAGCTAGTTATTCCATACCTTATTACCGATTCCGCTAAAGATTGATATATAGTTTTCATAGTCTGTATCGGAACATAGTATTTAATCTTGTGCATACATCCCAATACAGTTCTCAACCTCTTACATACCTTATTTACCTGAATATCCCATTTGAAAAATGTATCTATAGTAATACCAAGATATACGTATTCATTAACTAATTCAATTTTTTCACAATTACACGATGCATTAATTCCGGAATGCAAGCAATCAAAATTATGGGAAATAATATTTATTTGATTAGTCACAGTTATATGAGGTGACCTTACATGCATGACTTTAGTTTTTTTTACATTAATAATTAAACCCATATCATGAGACCATTTAAGTAAAGCATTATAATCTTCTGATGAGATATTAAAATGACCACAAAAAACTCACAGACCACAGAACGTGGCGACGTACTGTGAGTTCGCTGTGCAGACTTCAGTAGACCTTTTAAACACACTAACCTCAATCCTACTCACTGACTTCAGTATCAGTCCCGGATTCATTACAATAAGAATATTTATTAACAAAGCAACTGTAATACTAAGCAAAGATTTAAAAAATACGATATCAAATATTCTGCGCTATCCTGAAAATAGCAATATTGGGATGTCAGATCTTTATCCCAACATATAATAGACGAAAATTAAAATAAAAAATAAAAATATTTGTATATTTTCACGTATCTCTCTCAAAGTAAAAACCTTTATTTGCGATGTCCATTTCTGCAGTCTGGTCTGACAACTGCAATCCGCCGCAAACGTAACCTCACAATTCTTATATTTCGACTAAAATTAGTACTAATGCTGTATTTAAAGCTTTTAAAAAAAAGAGATTATTCCAAATGCACTTATTAATTTCTTCGCCCACATCGTCCTGCTTGCTTGTAAGGCAAAATTGAAAAGACATATATTGTTGGACTCTATATTTGACGTTTGACGGATATATATCTATGTCTCGTTTTTTTTCGTCTATTAAGTGTTGGGATATAGACATCCCAAAATATCTATTTTCAGAATAGCACAGATTGAAGGTTTGATTTTTCTGTTAAAATATCTTCACATTATGTATTGAACTTTGTATCAACGTTCTAGAGACCAGTGATGATGATGATGATGATGAAAATGAAAGAAAAAATATTCAGAAATAAAAGACAGCATAGACTGAAAGAGATTGTAAAACACGACCAAAATAATATCAGTAATTATTTTAATGTAACACTATTTATACTATTACAGCACGAATTAATTAAAAAATAACTAATATTATATGAATACCGCTTTTACTTATAAAACTAGCTGTAACCCGTCGAAACTTATGGTAATTTTACATGCCGGTTCCTAAAGAATAAGTATATAATTATTTATAGCCAATAACCATGAAATAGTAATAACGACTTTTATCATTATTTTATTTTATATTCCCCTACCGGTAGTTAATGGTATTATTTTAATTATTTTACCCTGGCGACTGTGCTGGGTGGAACATGGAATGTTCCACCCAGCACAAATGTATACAGACAATTAAATTATTATATTTAGATTAATGGTGTATAAAAAATCTGTAGGAATAATAAATATTAAATGCATTATGTAAATAGATGCAATTAAAATTTTTCATAATGCTTAGATGCCCTGCGTGTATCAAATATCATCAAATCGAAATATTTAGATACTCCTGTTGCATCCTCCAAAATAGGATATAATCATTTTTGAAATAAAAATACGTTCGCTCAAATGGCTAGCTATCAGCATGTAAATTATAAATATACTCGTAATATCGTAACCACCCCTTAGTAGTTTATGATTTAACTTATTTATTTTTGGCCATCTATAATAATTTATATTTTTGATTTATTTTTATGAAGAAAATAAAGTACATCACTGCGTGAATTTTAAAAGGTAACCCGAAAAAAATATAGAGAATTAATAGAAAGAATACATCTAAACTGAAACAAAAACACACAATTGAAAGACGGCTGTAATCTTAAACTTTTTTTAAAATTTTGTATTTTAATCATATTCTTAGTATTTCTATGCAGTTGAAATTAAAAACAGAGTATTCTTGACCATCGACACAGAACACGCCGACGCAAATCAGCCTTAGAAATAATAGAGTGATTAATGCTGGTGAAGGTTGTACAAAGGCACTAAATTGTGTACTAAATAAAATATAAAAAGCTTCGGTTAAAAAGCTTCACAAGTACGTGGAAAGTGATAACTGTATCAAGCAAAGAATTATTATTGGAAAAGTTTCGCTTTTTATATTTTAAGCCGTATAATTTCGTTAATCTCCATAACTTTTATATTGGACTGGTTTCGATTCAGGAAAATAATATATTCAGATCTCCCCAGTAATGTGCTAAACCAGAAAAACTCGACTTTTCTCTCCATATTTCATGGCATTTATTAGCATATTTAATTTTTCTCATTCGACAGCCTTTTAAGATGGAGTGCCTTGCAGTGCTTTTACAGGTAGGTTCACTTTGTTATACTTTCTAATTACTGCATTTGCAATTTATTACACTTGTCTTGTTTTACCAAAATTATAATTGAGTGAATTACATCAAGATATGATGATACATTTCGTCCATTAACCCTTCAAGCGGCTCGGATGTGTTGGAGCAGATGACCGCTTTAATTGGTGACACGGATCCAACTATTCTCGATGCTGAGAAACTTAACCGGTCAGTTGCAGAAAGCCGAGTTAGCTCCATTTATGGAAGATGTTCGGTTCATCTCTAGGCATTGGCTCAGTTTATAGTCAGTTCAATTGATCTAATTATAATGGGATAACCGTATCGTCTCGGTTAGTATTCGTGAGTAAAAAAATAAATTGGTTTTGTTGAATTAATCTTACCCTACTCATTCTAATAAAATATTTAACTCGGAAACAAAGTAACATGTTTAAAAATTTCAATAAATGTCCTTAAATTTGAATTCATCCATAGATCACAAAGATAAAAAACTTTTTTAATGTTTTAACTTTTTACTTGTTCAATAGCATACTAGAATATCAATAAATAATACTATTACATACCTATTTTGGGCAATAATAAAGTTAATAATCCATTATTTATTCTTTTATATACTATTATAATTATACATAGTTCCTAACGATGTATTAATATACTAAGCCCGTCAATAATGAAAGAAATATCATATTTTAAAATTTATATAGAAAATTTGATGGGTTACCCTTTGATATCGAAGTATGTACTTACCTGGATTGGATTAGCAAAACATAGTTGATTTTTTCGAAAATTGGGAATATAAAGAGTACAATATTTTTTCATATCGAGTCAGGTGGCTATACCATTATCGAATTAATTGATTCCAAATATGCGTCTGTGTAGTAGCGAAGGGAAAAACTTCATTTCAAAATGAAGACTACAACACACACACGTTCACCAGTTTGAAGACTACAAAGTGTACACTACAATTGTAGTACTACGAAATGAAGTGAAGTAAATGAAGTGAAGTAATGAAGTAATTGTAGTATTAATGAAGTGAAGTAATGAAATGAAGTAATTGTAGTATTAATGAAGTGAAGTAATGAAATGAAGTAATTGTAATAATAATGAAGTGAAGTAATGAAATGAAGTAAATTAATTTTTAAATGAAATGAAGAATTTTTTTCCCAAATAAAAATTTAGCGAGCTAAAAAAAAAAAAAGAAAAAGGTCAACGACAAAAATATTTAAATAAATGACGATATTTTCTCCAAAGTAACATTTGGCGACCTAAAAAAAAAAAAAAAAAGGTCGCCAGACAGATTTCTTCGTTCGATTC
>JADDOH010020380.1:0-16905 GCA_016648135.1 Agrypnia vestita | reverse complement strand
AAAAAATTTACTTTATACAATTCTTCATGGCGTACAATGTTCCACCCATGTTGGTGATGCAATTGATAATACAGGTAGCTCTTGATATTTCACAAAATATGGTGATATTTTTCGTATCAATGCGACTCTAGTATTGTACATTAGAGTATCTATCTACTGCAGATCTCCTTCATAATTGTCGATTGTCTCGGCTCTCTTTGTTTGAAAAATTCCAGGATGACCGTTCCGGCTTATGTCTGTTTAGTACCTTTAATCCACAAAAATATAAACTGTACTGTAAAAAATTTACTTTATACAATTCTTCATGGCGTACAATGTTCCACCCATGTTGGTGATGCAATTGATAATACAGGTAGCTATTGATATTTCACAAAATATGGTCATATTTGTCTTATCAATGCGGCTCTAGTATTGTACATTTGAGTATCTATCTATTGCAGATCTCCTTCATAATTCTCGGGATTTTTGGCTAGACTCTCTTGTTTGAAAATTTCAGGATGACCGTCCGCTTATGTCGTTTAGTACCTGTAATCCACAAAAATATAAAACTGTACTGATGAAAAAACTTTACTTCTCCAATTCTCATGGCGGACAATGGTCCACACATGTTGGTGATGCAATTTGATAATACAGGTTAGCTATTGAGATTTCACAAAATATGGTCATATTTGTCTTATCAATGCGGCTCTAGTATTGTACATTTGAGTATCTATCTATTGCAGATCTCCTTCATAATTGTCGATTGGCTCGACTCTCTTTGTTTGAAAAATTTCAGGATGACCGTTCCGGCTTATGTCTGTTTAGTACCTTTAATCCACAAAAATATAAACTGTACTGTAAAAAATTTACTTTATACAATTCTTCATGGCGTACAATGTTCCACCCATGTTGGTGATGCAATTGATAATACAGGTAGCTCTTGATATTTCACAAAATATGGTCATATTTGTCTTATCAATGCGGCTCTAGTATTGTACATTTGAGTATCTATCTATTGCAGATCTCCTTCATAATTCTCGATTCACAAAAATATAAACTGTACTGTAAAAAAATTACTTTATACAATTCTTCATGGCGTACAATGTTCCACCTATGTTGATAATGCAACTGATAATACAGGTAGCTCTTGATATTTCACAAAATATGGTCATATTTGTCTTATCAATGCGGCTCTAATATTGTACATTTGAGTATCTATCTATTGCAGATCTCCTTCATAATTCTCGATTCACAAAAATATAAACTGTACTGTAAGAAAATTACTTTATACAATTCTTCATGGCGTACAATGTTCCACCCATGTTGGTGATGCAATTGATAATACAGGTAGCTCTTGATATTTCACAAAATATGGTCATATTTGTCGTATCAATGCGACTCTAGTATTGTACATTTGAGTATCTATCTATTGCACATCTCCTTCATAATTCTCGATTGGCTCGACTCTCTTTGTTTGAAAAATTCCAGGATGACCGTTCCGGCTTATGTCTGTTTAGTACCTTTAATCCACAAAAATATAAACTGTACTGTAAAAAAATTACTTTATACAGTTCTTCATGGCGTACAATGTTCCACCCATGTTGGTGATGCAATTGATAATACAGGTAGCTCTTGATATTTCACAAAATATGGTCATATTTGTCTTATCAATGCGGCTCTAGTATTGTACATTTGAGTATCTATCTATTGCAGATCTCCTTCATAATTGTCGATTGGCTCGACTCTCTTTGTTTGAAAAATTTCAGGATGACCGTTCCGGCTTATGTCTGTTTAGTACCTTTAATCCACAAAAATATAAACTGTACTGTAAAAAATTTACTTTATACAATTCTTCATGGCGTACAATGTTCCACCCATGTTGGTGATGCAATTGATAATACAGGTAGCTATTGATATTTCACAAAATATGGTCATATTTGTCTTATCAATGCGGCTCTAGTATTGTACATTTGAGTATCTATCTATTGCAGATCTCCTTCATAATTGTCGATTGGCTCGACTCTCTTTGTTTGAAAAATTTCAGGATGACCGTTCCGGCTTATGTCTGTTTAGTACCTTTAATCCACAAAAATATAAACTGTACTGTAAAAAATTTACTTTATACAATTCTTCATGGCGTACAATGTTCCACCCATGTTGGTGATGCAATTGATAATACAGGTAGCTCTTGATATTTCACAAAATATGGTCATATTTGTCTTATCAATGCGGCTCTAGTATTGTACATTGAGTATCTATCTATTGCAGATCTCCTTCATAATTGTCGATTGGCTCGACTCTCTTTGTTTGAAAAATTTCAGGATGACCGTTCCGGCTTATGTCTGTTTAGTACCTTTAATCCACAAAAATATAAACTGTACTGTAAAAAATTTACTTTATACAATTCTTCATGGCGTACAATGTTCCACCCATGTTGGTGATGCAATTGATAATACAGGTAGCTCTTGATATTTCACAAAATATGGTCATATTTGTCTTATCAATGCGGCTCTAGTATTGTACATTTGAGTATCTATCTATTGCAGATCTCCTTCATAATTCTCGATTCACAAAAATATAAACTGTATTGTAAGAAAATTACTTTATACAATTCTTCATGGCATACAATGTTCCACCTATGTTGGTAATGCAATTGATAATACAGGTAGCTCTTGATATTTCACAAAATATGGTCATATTTGTCTTATCAATGCGGATCTCGTATTGTACATTTGAGTATATATATATATATATATATATATATATATATATATATATAATTGCTATCCTTACACAACACTAACATATAATGCCAAAAAATATTTTTTCAAAATAAATTAACGGAAGTCGATGAACGACTTAAATATCCTGCTCGATTCTCAATTAAATTATATTAGTCACATAAAGAAAATTTCAAAACAAATCCTTAAATTGCCCGGATAATAAAGAAATATTAGAGATTAGATTAAGATTTCTATTAAGTATTTATAGAAACTTAAACATTATTAATAATCAAATAAACTTTGTAAGCAGCCCTCTCTTGAGCTACGGTTAAAATTACTTTGTGCCCCTCTCCAACCCCCTCCCGCCATAACAAAACTGTCCACATTTGACCATTAATTCCGGGACATTCATTGTCCTGAAGAAGGGAGCGTCACTCCCCAAACGCCTAGAATTTTTTTTAAAACAAAATGTAAGTGCAGTTAAAACAAAGTTTTCATCATTTTATTTATAAAATGGTGCCATAAAGTGAATTCAAAAAATTTGAAAATGTGCTCGGTTTTATTTATTTGCGTGCAAAACTTCAATAATATAGTACCATGCGTAATTATTGAGAAATCAATAAGAATATTGAATGGTTACCACCACATTATGAGACTAATTCACACATTAGAAAAAGTTCAATAAAAAAAATTTAAAACATAATTCCGATTGAGCATAATAATTATAATCATCTTCTACATCGGACTAGCCGAGTCAGTCTGAGGGATAGACATAATAGGTTAACTAATATTTTGACATTAAATACCTAATTGATTTTTATAATTTGTACGCCCCTGACCTTTTATCGTCCATTTCATTACATGTACAGCTTAGAAATACCCGTTCATTAAACTTATTTGATCACAACAGACCAATAACTTTCATTGAATTAAAACTTGGTAATAATTAATATATAATAATAATTAATAGACATTCTTTGTGTCAATTTGAGTCGCTACCGGTGTCCGCTCAGTGACCATTTTACTGTCCATTTACTGTAAATTTACATAACATACTTGCTATCTCTTTATGCATATCTGGTTACCTATTTAATTGTATTATTCATTGTTTTACCTTGTAAAAACGTAGTTTAAAAAAGTTTATATCGTTTTATCCAATAAATAGTTTTGCTGTGCAAGTTGTGGAAATAAATAAATAAAAAAACATTTCACAGAACACCGCCGTGTGGTAGAGGCGGACATCTTCATTAACTGCTGTATTATTATGCTAATAATATAAAAAAATAAAACATTATATGCTAAATTGCTGATCACACACCATGCAAGAATAAATGTAGAAGAGAAATCCCAAGAGGTGTGATGAATATAAAAGTCATTGATTCGATCTTCCCGTCGTGGGTATAATCGTGATAATAGAATTTTAAACCAGAACTTCCTAAATTTTAATTTTTGTCTAGAATTTTAATTTTAAATAGTAATTTTTCAATTAAAACATCCTGTATTTTTAGTTCCCGAGATAAATGTGATATGTGCTATTTATTCATGTTAAGTTATCGGATGGTGTTAATCGATCAAAAAGAACATCTCATCCCATTCTCTACACAAATATACATTTTTTAACATTTTGTAGATAATCTATATTTACAAAGTACCTCGTATCTCCTTACTAGTAACTTGTATCTGGCCATAAATATTTATTGTAACGCGATGCTTCCTGGACATTTTTTAATCCTCCACGTTCCATCTCGTTAGTCCATCAATAAATCCACATCTTCTGGATTATAATCTGGATAACCTTTCATAAATACGTTGTTCCCAATGTATGGAAGCATCACCATAGGGGAAGAATCGTGCATCTCGCTAAGTCTAAGGTATCCTTTAGCGCCAACACTGGAGCTTCAAAGTCCAACCCTGTACCACCCTGCATTGTCACCATCAGCCATCAGATTCACATCTCAAACACCATGAACTGCACAATTCTCAGAAGGTTTGGGGAGCCACGGCGTTATGTGGTGGGATTTTTCTGGAATTTAATATATACAGTGTTAAAAAAAATTAAAAACATTTAAGTATTATAACATAACATAAGATGATGCGTTTGCATCGAAAAGTTCTAATCGTTATTAATAAATAGTGAAAGTAAACAAAGCTATCATTTTTAATTTTTTTAAATGGTTTTTCACAAATTTGCAAAAGATATTTTCAAAAATTGTAATAAACATTTTTTCAAAGATTTGAGTCGACTTCTTAAAAACATCCAGTTTCGTAAAATTTTGCCGCATTTTTAATGAACTTTTTATAGTATTTAAGTCGAGTCTAAATTGCATTGTGTAGAGTGATCACTTTTCTCATATATAAATTAGCTTCGTCTCTGTGAGACTTCTATAATTTATCCTTAATTAATTAATCATGCCTCTGGAAACAAAATCCAGTAACTGTGTTCTTGTTAGGTTGATGCATAATTAACCGCCATTTAATTCAAAGTATAATGGAGTATTTTGTATACTGATCATTCGGGACGTACCATGATAAGACTAGAATATACAAAGGTACAATATCACATAAAGAGGTCTTCTTTTTAACTTATAATTATAACATTAATTTCTAGAATTTTATATTTAAACAAATCGCGGTATTAGAGAGTAGTAAAAAAATTTAATGAAAAATATAAGGATAATAATAAAAATAATAAGGAATAAGAACTGTGGCTCCCTCATCAGACTCAAGAGCTTCTCTTTACTGATGAGGTCTACATGACTACCAAGTATTTAAAAAAAATGTTAAATCTGATATGTTTATATAAGAACTGTATTTGTACCATAAATTAAATAAATAAAATAAAAATTAAAAAAATATTGCGTTTTGTGCTAGCTCTAGTGGAAACTGGTATTAAAATTTTGTAAATAAGATTTTGCACATCAAGATTCCCGTTTAAGATATAATATAGTATAATTAAGTTAGCGATTACTCTTCTATTAGATGAAGATAGTAAATGAAAGTGAATTAGTCTATTGCGGTATGACTCAAATTGATTTCTGATTAAAAAATATTCGAGTAATTCTTCTATTGATTTTTTATTATTTTTATGTATTTATCATAATTCGGTGCCTATATCGGTGTTGCACATTCTAACTTAGGACAATTTGTACTAAGTTAGAATTTGCAATAACTTAGTACAATTACAAGAGTGTCCTCGTTATAAAATAAAACAGAATTGATCGCGCAAGTAATATTAAAGAAGATATTACACTTTAGAGTTTAAAAAATTTCCAAATACTAAATACCTTATATACTTTATCTACGGACAAAGTACAAACTATACACAAGAAAAAAATATTACGCAACAAAAATACAAAGAGTTCCTACATTCAGTATTTATAACATTTCTTTCGTTCATCATTCGCTTGAACATTTGGTATTATCCTATAAATAAGATTCTCACTAACCAAATGTTGTCTATGATTTATACTTTGTCGGTACACTTGAAATTACGGAAGCTTTAAAGAGTAATAATAAATTCATTATATTTTACGTAATATTACGTACAATATGTATTGATTAAATAATAATTAATGATTAATTATATTTCTCAATATTCTAACACCTTAATATTACAATTGTAATAACCATAAAATGATCTGATGTGATCACTCCTCCCATAAGCACGAGCTATGGCTATTTTAACGTTTTTATTGTATGAATGTATTATTATTGTATTCGTGAAATTATGTACCTACTATAAAATGACTATAATAAATAAAAATAAAAAATACTAAATTTATCGTGGATACTAAGCCCCCGATAACACTTTTAAGGCGTACCTTAACCTTTAAATCATCCAAGTATTAGCTCTGAATTCGGAACTTACTCTCAAAAGGATCGGTTATGGTTTCCGTATTCTTCAATTTAGCCGCATTTTTAATGAACTTTTTATAGTATTTAAGTCGAGTCTAAATTGCATTGTGTAGAGTGATCACTTTTCTCATATAGAAATTAGCTTCGTCTCTGTGAGACTTCTATAATTTATTCTTAATTAATTAATCATGCCTCTGGAGACTAAATCCAGTAACTGTGTTCTTGTAACATATTGTTTAATAATATTTTATTGTTAATGTCATAAAAAAGTAACCCATAAAAACTAAGTTTTTATTATACTCCCTCTCTCATTTACTAGTGGAAACTGGTTTGGCGCTTAACCTACGCGTTGGGCTTCGATCGCGCGACGCTACGAAAAGGAATAATAAAAAATTTCCAAAAACCCAAAATTATACTATAATCAGGTTCCGTATCTACCAGACGTGTTGAAATATTTTCATACAACTTAGTAAGTTGTATGAAAAAACCATTAAAAATTTGTAAAATCCAAAAATTTATTAATTTTTTTAACGAAAATTTGATAGATCTTCTTGATCGTCGCCACGGGTCTGCTTGCAAAGTTTCAGCTCGATTGGATCACGGGAAAAGGGTTAAAAACGATACGAAGTTTTTTCGTCAAGCAAGCAGACGCCACGAGTTAAATAAAGGGAGTAAAAAAAACAAGTTTTTATTTTACTCCATTTCTTTGTAAATTAAGTTTACCATCATGTAATTAAATAATTGATTGACTGAAAATGAAACATGTCTAGACAAATATCTATGTCAAAAATCTCTAAAAATATCTCTTTATTATTTTATTTCTCCCTAAAAAACCGAAGTGTGTTGTCATTTGTGAAGTACCTATTATATCTACCGACGAAATAATTCAAATTTTAAATATTCCGTGACGTTATCAGGCCGCCGCGCCGTTTGGTAGCAATCAAACTTTCGTAATGATTCCAATTTGAAAAAAACATTAAAATTTCTAAAAATCCAAAATTATTCTATAATTTTTTTTTTTAACGAAAATTTGATAGATCTTCTTGATCGTCGCAACGAGTCTGCTTGCAAAGTTTCAGCTCGATTGGATCACGGGAAAAGGGTTAAAAATCGATCCAAAAAAATTTTCGACGGCAAGCAAGCAAGCAGACGCCACGAGTTAATAATATAAAGGGAGTAATGAGGTTCAAATAACAAAATGATTTTACCTGATGTAATATTATTTTCAAATAGCCATCTCTGTCACCGATCTCTTGATTGAAACACTCGTCTGTATGATGAAGATTTCTCAATCATCTATAATTTCATCCAGTTATTTCAGTTTGAATTCCGTTAAGTTCGTAGTTGTTAGCCTTTTGATGATGGGATCCAAATCCTAAAAATGTCAAATGGAATTATACATATTTGTTATTTTTATTTAAAATGTCGTACCTAATTGGATAACCTAATTATGACCATTTTAAAATTATAATGCATAACAATCAATTCAAAAAAAAAATTGACGATACACGTATTTTAAAGTCTTCTTCGGATTGCAACATTTTTGATAACAATAAACTAGAAACACTCAGGTAGGTACGAATTATTAAATACTGGAAGTCGGCAAAGTATCGCAAAAATGGTCACTCAGACTACATATTGTTACCATCCCAATTATAATAATTTTGTTGCCTGTCCATCTGTCCGTCCGTCTGTCTGTCTGTCCCCGTAACTGCGTGTAACGATCGTAACTTGTTTTATTTATTTATTTCTTTGTTCTTGCATCTGCTGTCATTGAAGTTATTAAAAATGGATTGCAAAAAGTACAAAAAAATATTGTTAAAAATTATTTATAAATTGGTGGAATTCTTGGGAGGTATTCATATTTCAATTAATGAGTCCACCATTCAAAGATAAATTTAAATAAAAGACTAACCCATAAAAACCAAGTATTAATATAATAAATCCCTTTCTCATTTACTAGTTTTAAACAGGTGTTACGCCTTCTCAACGCGTCGGGCTCGAGTCGGACGATGCTACGAGTGAAAAGAAAGCGAGTAATAAAAACCGTTAAAATTTCCAAAAATCCAAAATTATTCTATAATAATTTGTAAAAAAAATTAAACAAAAAATTGTTAGATCATTTTTATCGTCGCCACGAGTCTGCTTGCAAAGTTTCAGCTCGATTGGATAAGGAGAAAAGGGTTCAAATTGATCCAAAGTTTTTTCGGCAGACAGGCAGACGCTACGAGTTAAAAGAAAAGGAGTAAAAATCGATGAAAATGGTTCGGTTATGAAAAATCGCGTCCTCATCCTGTGCTGTTGTCTGGAACTAATGCAGTCGTCAGTTAAAGTGTCGATGAGAATCCAGGAACATCAACAATTGAACATTAGCAGAGCCAGTTAGCACGGTATTATCACTAAGGACCTCCACTTCCACACTTATGCTACTACTTGACGCAATGAGATTTTTTCCTCGAGGTTTTTTAAACTACATTGTCTATGCTATCAAACCACAAACAATTCCTGTACTGAAAACGATAATCCAACGCGTTATTTCTGAAACTGAGCGAACTGCCTTGCAAAGAGTAGCTTGTTGGTCTTGTGGTTAGGAAACTGGCCTCGTGATCCAAAGGTTGCGGGTTCGAACCTCACTCCAGACTAGCAAGTTAGTCCTATTTTCATAGCACAAGCGTTTAGCTTAGTTTGAAAATAGTAAGAATAAGTGACACGTATTCCGTGTTCACATCTCTATTCAAAAAAAAAAAAAAAACAATCTTCAAATATTATATCAATTGGGAATATGCCAACACAGCCGCGGCGTCTTTTTTGACCTACACCATAATAGGCATGATGACAGTATTAAAGAATAAGTGATTTTAGAGAAGAAAATATTTTGAAAGGATTTTAAAATATGATCCAGTTGTAATATATACATTTAGATTAATAAGATTTTCAATAAAATAAAAGTATAAAATTGTGCAATCCGCCATTTTAACTGAAATACCCGTCAGAGCGAATGACGTCACGTCTCAGTATCCATCACCTTGTCTTTGAACCTTTGCTATAGATGCAATGCAATATTTACCGAAGTCAATATTTATTTACGTCACGTAGACGAAACGACAGCTGCGGGCGTTTTTGCACGTAATTAAAAATATGTAACAAAATTTTCTATAAAATAAAAGTATAAAATTATGCAATCCGCCATTTTAACTGAAACACCCGTCAGAGCGAATGACGTCACATCTCAGTATCCATCACCGCGTCTTTAAACCGTTGCCATAGAGACACACTGCAATGTTTTCTGAGGCTTGACGTCACGTAGACGAAATGACAGCTGCGGGCGTTTTTGCGCGTTATTAAAAATATGTAAAAGAAAATGCAATTATTTGCGTGAAAACTTAGTTTATTGAAGTAATGTCATTTTCGGTAATAGTAGACGTGTACCTGCAATATAGAATGTTATTTCAAAATCTGCCATCATGCCCATTAATTTCAACATGTCTACTGCATAAATCAGTAATTATATTCTAATTTGGAATGTTTCATATTAAAATTTAATCCGGCGTGTCGAATGAACCAGCCTATAATTTCAGCTGATAAAGAGAATCATTATTATTATAAAAATATGATTAAATATAATTTAATTCAGTAGTCATCAAATGTTTTAACATGCCATCAATCTATGTACCTATGCATTCATATCTTTTTGTCTAATTATATTGAAATAATAATAAAATTATAATAGGCAAAAAAAAATATAAAATAAGACTGAATGCTGTGGTTCACTCGGGAACATGCGTAAATATTTTTTTCTGCAGTGCGAAAATAATAAATTAGGAGTGAATTTAATGACGGCTTAAGTGTTGTACCAAGCAGCGCTGAGATGGTTTGGTCATGTGGAACGTATGAACGAGGAGACGATGTGAATAAAAATACATTTATGAGGCAATAAATTAAATATCGGAGGATATCCTTGTTAAAAGCTTCAACAGCCGTAGAGCACGCATCAAAATTATGAAAGCAGGCAAATGTGTTACGTCAGATAAGAAGAGTGTGGCGTTCTATCCTCTCTGCAGGTCACTACATATTTTTATGGGATTACTATATTTTTTATGAAATTTTAGAGATGATGAAAATATTATATATTTTGTATCCGTACCTTATATTAAAATTTTATATTTTATAATCTCAATTACCACTTTTATTTTTAGATGTGACAATAATTTCAAACCATAGTTTAGGATATTACAATATACAGAAAATATATCATAAAAAAATAAAACATAAAAATAATTAAATTTTTAATGTATACATTTTAGCATATTATATTTTAATAAGGTGTTATTTTATAATAGAAATTTAATAACACAAATTGTGAAAAAATATGTTATTAATTGTATTATTGCATTCAGTATAATTATCGAACTGATTTTATTAAAACCAATATTCCGCAAACATGGAATATCTTCCAGCAAGAAATTATTTTTAAAAAGTCATACAGAAAAATAGAGGAAGTATATTTCCAGTTCCTGCAAACTCGAACAGCCTTTGACACTACAATCGGAGCGCGTTTTGACAGCTAAAATATAATATTTGCCTTCAAAACGAAGGCAACAAACAACATAATATAGAACCTCCAACATCTGTTAAATAATTTTATTTTATACCTACCTACAGATATTTTTTGACCATAAAATAGATTTTTTTATTCTCGTGTCATAGCCATACAGCTAAAATTGAATTACAAAATAAAAACTAATCCATTAAAAGTTTTTATTAAACTCCCTTTCTTATTTGTATTGTTTCCAATATTATATTCTATCAACATATAGCCGACTGATCGGACCCATGGCTCTAGTCAGACTAGTTGAAACAGGTTTCGCGCCTTATCCACGCGTCGGGCTCTTTTCTCACATGTATATAAATTTCCAAAAATCCAAAATTATACTACAATAATAAAAAATTTAAACGAAAATTTGTTAGAACATTTTTATCGTCGCCACGAGTTGCCTTCAAAGTTTCAGCTCGATTGGAACACGAAAAAAGGATTAAAAATCGATCTAAAGTTTTTTCGGCAGACAAGCAGACAAGCCGACAAGCAGACACTACGAGTTAAAAGAAAGGGAGTGATAAATTTCGAAAAATTAAAAATTATTCTATATTTGTTAGATCATTTTTATCGTCGCCACGAGTCTGCCTGCAATGTTTCAGTTCGATTGGATCACAGAAAAAGGGTTAAAAATCGATCCAAAGTTTTTACGGCAGACAAGCAGACGCTACGTTAAAAGAGAGGGAGTAAAAAAAGACGACAAAAAAATCAATTTTGGTTATTTCGATATCGTTTAAAAATAAAAGAAATCTCAAAGACAGAACATTCTTTAGCTCTCCTATAAAGGTCTAAATAATCACTAAAGCTTTTTTTGCTTACTACCTTCGTATGTTGTTATTGTCGTAGGTTGTTTCATAATATTCAAAATATGACGAAAATCTTTTATTTATATCCTATAAAAATATCGTTAACTATACGACCTTCATTTTAGGATTAATGAAAGACGAAATCAACTGTTTATTGATTTAGTCTCATATATTTAAATAAATAATTACATAGTGAGTACTTAAAATATACTTTAACATTTCATTATACAAATTAATCCGTAATTTGTATAATAATGTGTGAGATGTTCACGCCATCCTATCTAGCCCGATGTCTTAAGACAGCAATCATCCTTAATGTGATTGTTAGAATTTGATTGTTCAACTTGGTCTAAATTTACATACAATTTACAAAAAAACATAAAAACAATATAACTTAAATACCTTCATTTACCACTCATTAAAATATAAATTAACAGAGGAAATTGCGAACGAAAATGGTAAAGAATTTGGGGAACATTATATTCCAGTAGTAAAATAATACTCACAAATGCCTTCTTTTAAAAACTGAAACTTCAAAATATTGAGTATAATGTGAGTATATAGAATTCTTCGCTTAATATAATAAAAAGTACAAAAAAATATTAAAATAACAGAAAATTAATAATACTTTATGAAAACCTATTATGGTTTTTATTTAGAAATTTAAAAGTTTTTATTGAGTGGACTACACAAAATTAGACACAAGATGAATTATTTCTAAAGTTGAAATCTGCAAAATTGTCCAATCAAAAGGTAATTTATTTACTTCAAAATTATTCAAAGTGAAGAAGAATTTTACATATTATACATATTTTAAAATATATAAAATGTTTGTTTCACTCACCTGAACATCTTATGTTCCGTAAACGAATAGAAGTTAACACAATTATCAATTGATATTGTCAGATTCAGAAATTTATCGTCGTACGTCCTACTCGTCCGAGATCTGTAAGAAGAATGTTCGTACACTTCGATTACTACAAGAAGATATACAAAATATAATCAATGTGACAATAATGTGCATAGCAGCACTATGCAGTGTAACATTGTCACATTGAAAAAACGACCGATGACGACTTTAATTATGTCCTCTGGATAATAATGTTGGTAGGTAGAGAATAACGAAATCGATAAGTAGCTCTTAACAGGCCAATACTGACAATATAATGATATTGTCAACAGTATTGATCGGTGTATGATAAATACCCGGGTAACAAAAAGGATATTTTATAAAAATAGGTTAACAAAATGGTAACATTTTTTTATAAATAATTATATGTTACAAACTTTTTGAAATATAAATGAATGCTGGAAAGGAACATAGTACTAAGTGTCAGAAATATTTTTTTAGATAAGTTTACAGATTAGTGCAATTAGTATTGTGTTAATTTCCTAGTCATATGGAATGCATACGTATTAAGTGAAGCGTCGTTTTTGTTATAAATAAGGCACTAAACGACATGAGTATTTCATAGTTTTTAAGTATCGTGAGATATCGGCGTGGTAGTGTTGAAGATATTACTTAAAATATATGTAAAATAGCACATAAACAATGAAAAATATTATGTTCGTTATCTACCTTATATCTTTGAATAAATATTCCGTCACTTAATGCTTTATTCATTTCTAGTATTCAAATATATACTCGTAACACACACCAAAATTCTTTTTTTTTTCAAATAAGTTTTTTCTTAGATAAACTTTGTATTTTTTAAACCATCATTTTTAAGGTCATCCTGCCCAATTACTATAGCTCTACAAACACTCGGGCTTGTAAAAATCACATAAATGTTTTGCGACTTCACCGGTAATCGAACCTTGTATCCCCCGGTACACGAAAGCCAGCATCATGCCCACTAGACTGCGATGGTCGCAAATATATGGTTTTTATAAGAGATCAAAATCGAACAGCTGATCAACAACTAATAATATAATTATCCTACATCTTAAGGCTCTTGCAAAAAGAATTCAAATGAAAACATGTATTTCTCTGCTGACCGAGTAATTCTCATTCTGAGCGGAGAACAACGTATTATAACATAATTTAAATAAATACAAATATTTTTTTATCTGCAAGTTTATATAAACTAAGATGAAATACAAAAGTCTCACAGAGACAGAGTTATCCATGAATATGAGTTATTTTTTATCAAATATTTATTTAATTTAATTTAATCAAATTATTATTTATCACATTATCAAATTTTGTAAGTTGTATATATATATATATAATATATATATATATATATATATACATCTATAATATATAGGTATGTTTCAATTCTGGGAATCTTCCATATATTTGATTGAACTATGCTAGAAACATCTGTTGTCCTTCCTCATGAAATAATATACATAGATTTCACAGCCAGTAATGATATCTCTATATTTTTAGTGGAATATTAAGCAATCAATCAATATGTAAAAAATTTTTAGTCCTTTAATTTTTGTGTTTTTTTTTATTATTATTTTATTTTGTTATTATTTAACGCCCAATTACAGAAGCGAAACACATCACAAAACAGTCAGGCCTGAGTAAATTACATAGATTAATTGTGACCTCACCGGGAATTGAACCATGAACCCTCGGTGCGAGAAATCAGTGTCATGTTCACTGGTCTATGAATTTTATATATTCTATATATTTTAAGAATATTTTAATATATTTGTTCTGATAACATAATTACAGGATTTACCCGCTGGGGAATTATTATTTAAATATAAAAATAAAATGAATTGTAGAAGTCTTACAGGAACAAATTTATTTATATGAGAATCGTGTATGTAAATTCTTAGACATAATTGTGTTCTTTATGAAATATAATATTTAAAAATAATGTTCTTATTTCGAAAATACAACTTTATTACATTGTTTATTAAATTTTCTGTGGGCTTTATTTTTTAATATAAAGTGGAGTTTCATTATAAATTTTATACCTAAATTGGAAAAGTTATGGTGTATGGTTTAGGTATTACATTTTTAAATGAAAATTTGGTCCAGAATATTTTGAGTAGAATTTTAATTTTTAAGAACACAATACGGGATTTTATCCCCAGGGGACATTATGAATCAAGATATTTTATATATATTTCATAGAATTGAAACTATTTTTCATATAGGAAAGTAGGTATGGAAGCCTTTTTGGGTGTTCACAGGGCTTACAACCTATCGTACAGCTGGCTTAAGTGTAAGCGTGTAAAGTGATAACTGTAAGTGTGCAAAGTGATCACTTAAGCCAGTTGTGCGTCGTAAGCCATATGATCACCTAAAAAGACATCCATACACACTTTCCCATATAAAAAATGATATATCTTGGAAAACTCTGTTTTCTACGTGCGTGGCCGGTAGGTACTTCTTAAAATTTTGTACTTCTTAAACTTGCTTGGATTTTGTTGCCTATAATATTTTTGTGTTTTTGGAAGAAAAACTGTCTTATACTTTTAATTTTTAAGATTCGAAATCCATTGTTATTGGGTACCCTCTTGGTTTATATTTGAATAAGTTTTATAATTAGATTTTGTGCAGTTTTAACGGTTTTAATGTGTAAAAAAATGTAGCTTATGATATGATCCCATATTCTATTACATTGTAGATTGTACGTAAGCAAAGCATAATAATATTTAGCGTTTGCTTGATATTCCCTAACTCTAAAAATAATTCGAATTGAAAAAAATATATTTTTCAATACTTTTCGATAGTGTTTTCCTTAATATAAAAAAATATGTAACTAAGTTTCATATAAGCTGCTTTTTCGTGGACATTTATTGCTTATGAATAACTCGCAAAGTTTATACATGGTGTCCCGTATCTTGACGACAAGCCGAAATCGGGTGATAAATCACAATGGTTATCAGAAAAATATTTTTTAAAAAATCAAAAATAACTACTCCCTGTGACGGTCTTTTCTCTCCTGTTGCTACAAATCTTTATTTTTCTTCGATTTTTTTTATTATTATGTAATCATGAATAATGCTTCTGTAAACTTTTGTCCAAAATTCAAAGCCAACGTTGCTCCAGTTTGGAAGAAAATGTCACTTTTTGACTAAACCAAGTATTCAAAATCAATACTTTTCCCAGTTTTAACTGACTGTTTTGTTTTATTTTTATTTATTTTTTTTGATAACTATTAAGACTTGGCCTATCACCCGATTTCGGCTTGACGTCGAGATACGGGACACCCTGTATAGGTCAACCACGGCTCGTTCAAAAAGAATTCTTACTATGTATTTCTCTCTGATTTGCACTATTATTGGCTACGTAAAAAGAAACAGACAGACGATAACAGAATAAAATGAGTCATACAAGAACTCTCAGCGGTTAACCCATTCCATAAAGACATTCATTTATAATGACGCATTTTTAAGGATGAGTCTTTGATCTCTCGTCTCAGAATTTTGTCATTAAAGGTTGATACACCGATTTCATGTTTTGAATATCGTTATCGGTGTACACCAGGTGATTATTCTGCTTAGCATACAATTTATAATGAACAACGAATGGAATCTCGACCTAAGCTCAACTGTACGACACTCGAGAGACCATTCGAGACTTTTGCCCTGGTAGACTAACCATTGAGGTAAGGACGCAATTCATACTTGGCTAGCTAAGTTACAGGTACCTCAACATAGTCAATTTAGACATAACATGACACGACATGGAAGAAGGATTTTTGTGCTATTTTGATCTATGGATGTGAAATATTACAATGCTCGGTATACAACAAAGAGCCACGAGATATCTCTGCTGGGATTTCGTTACGGGAACTAAGAACAAATTAGTGGTAGATTAATCAAACTCAAAGGAACAGCGCAACGAGTTGCAAAGCTGAAATGGCAGAGGGCGGAGCGTCTGATGAGACGATTAGACAACAGATGGCCGGAAGGTGAAATTTCGGCGAAACAAACGCTTGCTGGATGTATAGGGGCTGCAAATGCCTGTACTAGATGC
>JADDOH010020379.1:0-14822 GCA_016648135.1 Agrypnia vestita | reverse complement strand
TTTGCATTTCCACCTTTTATTTCCAGAAATGAAGACTGCAAAATTATTAAAATCACTTAAAAAGTTTTAAGAGCATTATTTATCCGCATTTAATAAAACAATATACAAAATAAGTATTTTAAATTCTTGAAAACGTAAGACCATTTGCTCAGTAATACAATAAATATAATGTAGTTGAGACTAAACCTTTTTCAGTGTTTGCTCTATTCAATGTTAGATGGGGTTTCAGCGGATTCGAGGGTTTCAAACCTCAGTTTGCTCAGCCACCCTCCATGTGTATTCAGCATCCCCCTCCCCCGGCTCACGGCGCTGTCTGCGGGGGGAAGTTATGAAAAACCCTTTAATATTGATGCATAAATTAAACCAGTATTTAATGCACTCACTCAGCGTTAGAAATTTATTATATACGTAGCTCATTTTAAATCCATTACCTTAATTAAAGCTTGATTAGGTTGAGTGATAAATAATTAATATGGTTAGAAAGATGAGGATTTTTGATTTACGTGAACCAAGTAGGTGATGTTTACTGTTATTTTTTAATTAGAGTGTGTTATGCTGACTTATTTGAATATGAGTATTATCTCATAGAGGGCACTCACTGGAAGGCTACTTCTGGTCTCTAGATATCTTGAGAACTCGATACAAAGTAGTTTGTTCAGATATGGCGACATTTGTTTTTATAACTTATTTCTCACCTTTTTTAAGAATTCGAGACAAGGTGTACTCAGAGATGGCTTCAACTATGTTCGTATTCCATTATAGAAATATTACCAACGACCATTGAATATCTTGTAAAAAATCGTAACTGTTCGGTTGATGTTCGTAGATTTTTGCTATGAATAATTAATTCTATTGGTGAAATGAACAAGCGAATGAGTCAATAAAATTAAGTTTTTAGTTATGCAGAGTTGTTCTTTGGATACATATCTAGCAAGGAAAAATTAGATGAGTCATAGAATTAATTTTTTTTTTGAAAAAGGACGAATGACGTGATTAATTATTTTAAAAATTTGGCAAGAAACAACGACATTATTCAACATTCTTGTGTAAAAAACAAAATTACTGGTCCAAAAATTAGATAAAAATAACAAATGCTTTAAAGACATAAACAAACTAAATTCTGAAATTTTGTTTTGGCTTTCCTGAAAACCATATTTTACTCATTCGGTTGTTCTTTTCGCCCACAGAATTATTTTTGAATTGAATACTATTATAACTCTACTTGAATTTATTAGCACTTCTCAATTTTAAGAGTATACATAAACCACTCTCATTGACAGGTGAAGACATAAACTAGCAAAAAAATATAAAAAACAGGCTTAGCCAAAGACTAGGCTAAGTAACAGCTTTTGCCATTCATTTTATTGATTTCGAGTATGAAAGTAGATACCTATAGTTACACAAAAATAATTTTAGTGCCGTGGTTTGTCTTTTCTGCTACGAATTTAACAGTCGGAACATCTGGCATAGACAGCCATTCGATAAATATCTACTCTAGGCTAGCGTGGCGTACTATCAATCACCCATATACATATGTATTAATCAATCCGTCATACTGAATGGAAGATACTTTGTCATCCTGATTCAAAACATTGAACATACTAAATGTGGGATAAAGTCTATTCAATGGAATGTTCGATGTACACAGTCCCTATATCTTTTCATATCCTCTTCCCACATATGGCAGCTTAACAAAAGACACAAATCTCGTGTTAACACACGATAACATATTATCTAAACAACACATAGATCAAGTCGTACTCTTTTTCAAAGACAGTAGAGTTTTAGGGATCACATATTTTACTTTTAATGGTTTTACGCCTTTCATGGTGTTGTTCTCCCTGATTTAATAAATATTTTAAAATGAACTTGATAACCATTTAGTTAGAAATACAGAAAAACCACTTAATATTAAATAAATAAAATCCGTAATAATTTAATAACTAATTTAAAATTTAAGCATGTCTCAACGCAGATTTTTCTAGTTAGATGGACATAGTCCAACCCAAATTATGTATCAATGTATCACATGCGAATAAGTATTAAGTAAATAAATATATAAATAAATAAAAATTTGGTCAACACCGGGATACGAAACGGGGTTTTCGCAATCTCGGGATCTGCGATTACCAATTTCGCTACGTTATCCATTTTAGAATACGAAAAATTTGAGAGATATGCAAATAAATATTGTGGTACCGAAAGAAAAACACCACTTTACAATTAACCAAAATAGCGGGTAGTATGTTTCAAAAGAATTTTGTGATAATTTATTAAGTAATTGAATTGAATTCTTGAAAATGCATTTAATTATAGGAAAAAATAATGTCAGCTCTATAAAGCTTTAGCTTTATAAAATCAAATACAAATATTTAAATATCTCAATTTCGTCAATCGCAAAGTAGCTATAGGTTTTATTCTTACACCTTTTAATCTTTGCATAATACACGCTTAGTGACACCAGGATAAATCAATCCGTTTTTTATATAATCTAATGAACAAATAGTTTTTCGATAGACAGATTTTTCTAGTTAATTCATCTAAATATTCATTTCCAGATTCATCACACGTCTAATGAAGTCTTTATTACTTTTTTATATCTGAAAGTTGGGCTTTATTCGAAGTAAATAATAAAACACTTGCGAAAGATTTTAAGTTATAAATCTTTTTATCTTATATTTTGAAAATAGATCCACAACCCTTTCACGGACCATTTTCAGATAACAATCCTCCCCGGGGCCCATAAAACAAAACCTGACACCCCTAACTTGGCATTTTATTTTTCTCGTCTATCCCTGCAGATAAATGTAAAGAGTATTGGCCGTCGGGGGCTGGCCGTGCGAGGGGGAGGGGGAGAGAGCTAGTGATAAGGGAAGAACGGTTTGGACTGCGATAAAGTGGGAAGAGATTCGACGGCCGATAGAGGAACACTTCGGACTTAACTGTGTGAGGTATTCACTTACTCCAGAGAAGTTTACAACACTATGTCTCTTATACAGAGTGTATGACGACCAATTTCGGAGCCTTTAATACCATAAAATATAATCTACAATTTCATCTACAAAACATCCCCTATAGCCATAATAAAATGGCAGCCATTTAAATTATTATGTTACCCAAGCATGAGCGCCTGTGTTAATTTAGTAATATCTACCCATGTAGAAGTCCTGTGAATACCAAATAGATCTTATTCGAATGTTAAAACAATAGGAATGAATATAATATTTACATTTTTTTTGTTTATTAGCTATAAAAAACAACGGTCATTGATGTAATTTTTTTAGATAATAAAATATATTTTCTAAAAGAAAACATCAAAATTATAGCTCTAAGTTAGATGGATTAGGATTTATGATATTTTGAATACGATCCTTTCAAAAGCGAGTTTATCCCACACCCACGCCACGGTAAGAAACTAGACTCTGAATAAAAAAATTCGATAAAAATTTAAATCGAGAAAAACAACATAAAGGGGGTGTTTTTTAGATGAAACACATCATATTTTATGATATGAAAGCTCCGATACCGGTCACCGGATATTTTTCAACCATTTACTGACAAATAACGATACGTAGAGTGTATCATATTATTAACCCAGATTATTAACCCTTCCATATCAAGGGATGAATCTTTAACTATATGATTAATATTTAATTATCCTAGCATACCTTCATTTAAATATTTCAGCCCTCTCTTCTCTTTACACAGTTGCCATGTATAAATATACTTACTATATGGTAGAGAAATATTTTTAGGCGTCGTTTTATATATATGTATATTTTTGAAATTATTTTAAATTAACACACTTACTAATTCAACATCAGTTGTAGTTTGAGAGGAGGGAGCGCCACCCTTTTTTGTTATGGCACATCACTTTTAACATATCACTTTCAATCATCTTCTCATGCATGCTCTTCAGTTTTTGAAGGGGAATGTACTCTAATATTTGGTGCATCTGGTCACGCCTGATCTTTTGCGGATGCCGTCTGGTCTTGCTGCCTTCCAAACTCGCATCACATATTTCATTTACCATTATTTTCTTGTTTAACCATTCCACAATGCCAAACCATCTTAGCGATCTTTACTTTATTCTATCTATCGCGAAACAGCTTATATTAAATTCTTCTAATCTGTTCAATCTTCACTCTATCGTACAAATATTTTACAAACATGCGTCTATGTGAGTGCATTTCTACTCCAATAGGCTACTTTCGTTAAAAAAAAAAACATCAAAGTTTTAATCGTATTTTCACATTTCATTCATTTAATTTAATCGTAAAATTATATTTTTGTATCCATCGATATTTAATAAAACAACAAACTCGTAGACGATCAAACAATTGACGTTCTTTATAAATCAGGCATTGATATCTAAACAGCATAAAAAGATTTGAAGAAAAGTCTAGTAAATCAGACAGCAAAAACTACCTCAAGCAACATTTATTATAACCAAGACAAAAAAATGTAATCGGATTTTTAAAAGATATATAATAAATCGATTAAAAATAATTATTAAATTGCTTTGTGTGTTAACCTCTCATATAAAACATTGCCAAATCAATCACGTATGCCGACGCTCGCAACACTGAACCAAGCCAGTATATTTCGAGTAAAGAAGGCCATAGGAGAGACGAGCCGTGACGCGCTAATTCCATTCATTGGTGCTGATGCGAGCACACGCCTTCACATCTCTCTCTCGGTTATTTACTTTAGGTATCTATGTCAATTTTAACTTGTAAATTACAATACAATGTCTTATTTAATTGATTCACTATCCTATCTACCTGTTTCTTGCAACCGGTCGTCGGCTACTAAAAACCGACCACCACGGTAAACTACAAAATATTTTTTTATTCATATTCAATGCAACATTTTTAAAGATTATATCTTAAAAAAGTAATACGCAAGTTTAAAACGAACACTTTGTATCTTCCTTCAGAGGTAAGATTACAAAGATTTCAGAGAATTGGTAGGGATTCAGAACAACAATTTATCCCCAGGGGGTTAAATTGTTGTTCTGAAATATCTGCTGATTTATCAGGAAAAAGCTGTTTACTACAAATTTGGAATCAAACCCTTAAGGGCTGGGTAACTAAGGCAAAAAAATTGCGAGCATTGTGGGCTTCCTGCACAAACTCTCTTAGAGTTATTCGTTTTTCTTGTTCCGAGTATTTCAGTTTTCGACTTACAACTTCAGTAGGATGCTACTTATTTCGAGAAATTTCGGATAATCCGGGTGTTTTAAAATGTTTTAGAAACATCATCAAATATATGCCAGAAGGATCGAAAAATCCGATCCTGATAAATTGCGACGTGGCCGCGAGACCGTGGACTGTAAATCCGTGCGATAGACGACGGCGTGCAAAGCATTACCAGAGACAAATAGAACTTTCTAGCGTACCTAAAGTAGTGTGAACTCCAAAATAATGGTCTAGCTAATGTTTCATTTATTATCATCATCACCGTTATCAACAGTCTTCTATTCAATGTTAGATGAAGGCCTCCCCTAGTCTATTATCTGTCTATTACAAGTTTTTGGACTTTTCTTTTATTGAGTATCGTTTATTCAAAGTTACCTGAGCTCTGAAAGTATGAAATACTTGAAACATTTGTTTTGAGACGGTGAAAGATTTATTTTCAAAATTATTATCAGATGTCGCAATTCCTAATTTGATTTGTTATATATTTATAATCAGCTTTCTACGATAATCTGATTAATTTACTAGGAATTTTGTCAAAAAGAGATATATTATATAATATTTATGCTCGTTTATTTAAAAACCATTTTGATAGAGATTCTGCTTCCCACTAGTTTGAATTCTTTACAATTTTATATGATTTCATTTACAGATTACATTTATCAGAATTCGTGTCATTTTTGTTGGAAAATAATAAAAATAAAAAAAAGTTTTTTAGAGGTTTAGGACCTTAAAATGAAATAAAACATAAAAATTGGCTTTATTGAAAAGATTAATTTACTTTATGGCTTTGTGTTTAAACATAGGATGTTTATTGGAGATTTTTTTTAAATTAATTAAATTGACAGCTGACTCCTGATTTGTGCCCAGTTTGCCATTTTACTACAAATATACCAACGCCAGAACAACGTGCAAATTTATTTCAAAAATAATGGTATCGTTGTTATTTTAAAACACTTAGGTATGGCTTAAAATTATCTTTCCAATAAAGCCAATATCATGAAGATGGCAGCGATTTTTATATTTTTTATTTCACTTTAAAGTTCTATACATCCAAAAAACATCTTTGAGAATTGAGTCCATAATAATTCATATTAATAATTTGCATGCAAGATCTCACGTACCATAACAGAGTAAACTTTAAAGTATGGTGTAGAGTTAACACAGGACGACTCAAGAGGAGGTCTTTGTCTGGTGTCTTGGGTGATAATAGGATTCCAATATAGACAAAGGCCAAAGTTTACAAAAGAGCGGTTAGGTTAGGTTAGGGCCACTATGCACTACGGGGGCGGAGTGACGGTAATATGAAGAAACATACTGACAAGAAGTACATAGTTGAGACGAATATGCTAAGAAGGACTAATGGTGTTACAAGACATAAATAAGATAGATAAAATGTTTACAAACGATGACAGATCGTAAGCCTAATATAATATCCTATTATCATCGCCTTCTAAAAGGTAAAGACTTCTATACCTACATTCTCATATAAACAGATTTGACTCTGTATGACGATCCCTCTGGAAACAAAAATCGTTCGTGAAAATTTTGAACATAAACGAAATATTCTGAATATATAAAAACTGATTATAATTAATTATTATTAATTAATTAATTAATTAATTAAACATTTATAATTTTCAAATTAAAAAATGTTAGTGATTATTGACACGTGTCTTTACCATTGAATATGTTTATGCTTAAGGTAAATACAGGGTGAGTAGTTTATTTAAGAGTTATTAAATAGTCAGTCCGTATTTAATCTTACAGACTTTTTGATGGATGTTATGTGAAAAATGTCGAAAGGCAGGAATCGAAGGTAAAAATGCTATTGACGCTTTTTCAATATTTAATACCTGTAAAAACTGTCAAATTGTAACGGTTGTGAGAGGATATAAAATAAGTCCATAAATATTTTTTGCACCATATTTTTAATGACGACATTCATTTGTTTTAACTGAAAGCCATAAAACGTCCCTCCCTTGAATGGAAGGGCAAAGGGCAAAAGGCAAACGATCTTCTTCGGTAATAAAAATTGGAAATAAACTTCCAAACTGTAGTAATAACATTTTTATGTTTGTCAAGGTTTGATGATTTTTCTTTAACGCAGTGCAATTTATATTTCAGTGCACCTCGACTTTGAAATTTGCGTTAGTTTATGTATTTATATAGCGAGCTTAATTTGTTAAGAGGCGATTTATTTGTCTGGATGCTGCGTGAAGAGAAAAAGACGGGGATTTTTGAAAGAAAACACAGCATGCGTATTCAGATATGATGGCTAAACATAAAAAATCCATTAACTAAACACGTTTCGGTACTGAAGGGTGGCCTTTTATGATGAAGGAATTTATAAAGAAAATAAAATTAATTGAATAACTAAGAAGAATGTATAAAATGTTATTTTTATACGTATTTTTTATTTATTTAAAAAAACATGGTTATTTCGTAATTATTCTGAGCAGTATTTAAAAATATTTTAATACAAAATTACTTACGAATGGATTTGGCATTGGATATTGTAGAGATTATTCATGCTGTCGTTCACTTGGGTGAAAAAAAAATTTTTTACCTCTTCGTGAGTTTAATAATATTTTTTTATTTAATTACTTTCTTTTAACACGTGGCGTCTGCTTGCTTGCCGGCTTGCCGGGTGAAAAAACTTTGGATCAATTTTTAACCCTTTTCCCGTGATCCAATCGAGTTGAAACTTGGCAAGTAGACTCGTGGCGACGATCAAAAAGATCTATCAAATTTTCGTTAAAAAAAAATAATAATTATAGTATAATTTCGGATTTTTAGAAATTTTATTGGTTTTTTAAATTGGAATCATTAGAAAAGTTTGATTACTAGCATAGCGGCCCGATAACGTCGCGGAATATTTTCTAAATTTGAATTACTCCGTCGGTATTCATAATAGGTTCTTCACTACGGATGTCGAAAATCTAAATTGACTGACAAATGTTTTTAGAATTTAATCTTCATAGCGTGAAGTGTCTTATCAAAGCTCAAAACATCTGACATTTTAGAAATATATTAGTAAGTTTAGTGTTAAGTTATATGTTTTAATTCGTCTTTAATTGTTATTATATTTTACAAAGAAAGGGAGTATAAGAAAAATTTGGTTTTTATAGGTTACTTTTTTTTTATTATTATTTTAGATTCGAGGGTATTAGAATCTCTCAACGACAGGTGAACTATTAAACTGACTACTTACAAAATTTATATTTCTCACATTGAAAAGGTGGATAAGCAAATAATTAGGTACTGAAAAAGTTACAGGTGTAAGGATGGTTGTAACGGAAATATTGAGAGAAGAGGAGAAAAGTAAATGAAAGTAATATTGTTAAGCAAATTAATATCCGAGTTCAAATTTCTTTACATTTCTAAACATTCAAAATTATTCATTTTGTAAACCTCACGGAGATGTCGATGGAGAAATTTAATGGTACACATACAATGAAAAGAATAATAATTATCCATAAAGCGGTTCACGAATTCAGAAAAGTTATTACTAGCTAGAAAACGACGATGTTATTTAAGTATAATGTTAAGATTTCTATAAGATTGACTGATGTATCTACTTTTACAATGACCGCATGAAATTTCGTAATCTCCGCTTTTTTCTAAATTATTTATTTTTGACTTTGAATTTAGGAGTACTAAAGCACCCACGTTATTATAAGTATTATACTGTAATGTCTATAAGTATATTTCGAAAGGATAAATTTATTCATTTTATTATATATTGCGACTGTTTATAGTATTATACGTGGAACATAAAAATCAATCATTCAATTTATCTTTCAAAACGCTGAAATGAATGTTATCAATTTTCTTCATAAAAATATAAATATAAAAATTTAAAAATATTATTAACCTGACTTTGGGAAACAAATTTATTGTAACTAACTAACTAACCATCACGTCGTTTCCCTATAGGGTTAGGCAGAGAGGATAGAGCGCCACATTCTTCTGTCCTGACGTACAACTCTCGCCTCATCCACATTCATACATCTTCGCATGCAAGCTCGCCGGTTGTTGAGGCTTCAAACGGGACCCTTAAATATAATGATCATCAAAAATGTATCTTTCAACACTTCTTTCGTCCTGATCAAATTTACGGCACACAAACTACAACCCCCAGACCATTGACATCATTAACTTCCACTTACATTGTATTCTTCCTGAGGTGATGGTTAGGTTTTTAACACGCTTCCCAATTTTTTCCCAAAACCTATTTTAAATACTTATTGCCATATAGAAGTAGAATACGCTAATTTAAAAAAAAAAACGGTTTTATTTGTTAGGATGCGGAATCACAGATGCTCTTGTAGTAGTAGAATAGGCGGTCTAGCTTCATGCAGAGTACTCAGAGGTATTGGATAAAAAAGTAACCCATAAAAAGCAAGTTATTATTATACTCCCTTTCTTTGTAAAATATAACAACAATTAAAGACGAATTAAAATATATAACATAACACTAAACTTACGGTAATTTAATATATTTCTAAAATGTCAGATATTTTGAGCTTTGATAAGACACTTCATGCTTTGAAGATTAAATTCTAAAAACATTTGTCAGTCAATTTAGATTTTCGACATTCGTAGTGAAGTACCTATTATGCATACCGACGGAGTAATTCAAATTTGGAAAATATTCCGTGACGTTATCGGGCCACCGTAGTGAAACTTTCCAATTGAAAAAATAAATAAAATTTCTAAAAATCCGAAATTATACTATAATTATTAATTTTTTTTAACGAAAATTTGACAGATCTTTGTGATCGTCGCCACGAGTCTACTTGCCAAGTTTCAGCTCGATTGGATCACGGAAAAAGGGTCAAAAATCGATCCAAATTTTTTTTTGACGGCAAGCCGGCAAGCAAGCAAGCAAGCAGACGCCACGAGTTAATATAAAGGGAGTAAAAAAGGATACAAATTGTGCAAAATGATGTTCAAACACTAATTCACACCAAGGTCAGATATTTTTTATCCGCAGGCGGATTATTTGGTTGCAAATGGCTGTTGGCTGTATAACTCACGAGTCGTTACTCGCGTTGGTATCTTCCAGTCGTTACGCTATCCGTTATCTCCCCGCCGTAACGCCGTAACGCCGTAACGCCGCGCCGCCGCCACTCCAGCGGCGTACGTAACGAGATTAGCCGTTAGATGAGACGTTTTATTCCTGAATTCTCGAATCGTTAAAAGCCCACCCGGTCGTAAAACGGGGTGGCTGCGTAACGCTTTTATAGACGAATAACGTTTTTCAACGGAGCTGCATGAATACTTGATATCGTTTCGCAGTTCATTTCAGTTTTGAAGTGATTGATACCGATAAACAGTCTGATATAAGCATTACGAGTTTGGAAGGCAAACATTATTACACATAAATATTACGTTATTTTATTGTTTTATTGACGATGTACGTGCATTTTCAGACATCTTATTCTTAATTGCTATTACCATCAATACTTACGTTATATATCTTTATTGGTGAATTTATTTTCATAATTTTTAATACATGAAATAATAGTAAAATATTGTAATAAATTGATAAAAGCGATTACGTACATTATCCCTCATTTCGATGACGACAATAACATGAAAAGCTCTAGCACCTTCGACCACACTCGGGACCTTCGGGAAACTTTTCCTTACACTAGAATAATTAATCTAGGAGGTTCGAAAAACCAGCGTTTTGGAATAAATAGTGATACTACTCCACGGCTTGAGAGTTTTTTTTCAATTGGTGTGAAGTGAGCCATGGACGATGACTAGTGTGGCCAGTCGTGGAATTTTGGGGTGATAGATATCGAGCGAAATAATTCGAACAAGTTCTTACCGATAGTGGCGAAATAAATAAGGGCGACTTCTGTGAGCGAGAATCGAATGTTCTAACGAGTGTTAAATAAAGTGTTATAAAAAATAAACAGTCAAGTGATAAATTGCAAAATAGTGTAATTTCAATATCAGTGTTAAATATAATTAGTGTTAAGTGACAGTGACATTTAATTATTAATCAATTACTAACAAAGAAATCGCTAATTGATTTCCAGTGTTTTCATTTGCTTCCCGCAGCCATGCATGATCCGTGACAAAATTTATTAAAGTTCTTTCAGATAGTTTGGCCATAATGATTTTGTAAAATTAATTTCTGACGAATTAATATAATTTATTTAATTTCATGGAGTTATTATTATTAAAAAATACATATTAAACAAAACTGCGTTTAAAAAGTTTATCCGCAGAAACTTTATACTTCTTTCTATGTATAATTTTTTCAAATTCACTGTCGTTGGTTTTCGTTATCTTAACATTTGTGACTACCGCTATTATATATAATTGTCCAATAATTGTTAACATTTCATCTATCTGTGTTAAAGAGAAATGTGTGACGATAGATAGGTCAAATAAAACATTCCCTATAAGAAAAAAAAATAGACCCATCATTTTACAAATAAACACGCAAACCTTTGCCATGCTATGTTGTTGTTGTTGTTCGTTAGATTTTTTGTTTTATCAAGATTTTTTCGAAAATTAAACTTGAAAATACTTTAAGTAACATTAGATCCAAATATTATATTCGTCTTGAAGAAAAGAAAAGTGAATTGAGACATTGATATATTGAATTATTAACCAATTTGTTTGTAGAATGGCATTATCTAAACATACATCATGTAAATTCTATGTTTTGTATGTATATGTTAATCTTTGGCTGGACTCTTTTTAGTTACTATAAAACGTCTTCGCATTTTCCTTTACAATACTCAACGGACATAAAAATGTCTCGCTTGACGCTTTGTGTTAAATTTCCCCTGACGACATACCCAGGGATCTTCCCCTTTTTACCCCCCGCCTCCTTGAAAATGTAAAACATTATTTTCTGGTCCTGGGAGTTTTCGGAGCGAACTATGTTTATATTTGCATCCATTTAACATATTACAAAATAAGTTCGCAGAAAAAATTATAATAATATAATCGTTTAAACTTATTTTCATGATGTAGATTGTTAATAAGACCAACTTGGATCTTAATTAAAATATTTTTTAAAGTTACATTTTGATGTGGATTCATAACAAACAGCTGGATAAAAATATTACATAAGAATTGCACTGAAGTCGTGAAAGTCAATTTAATTTAAAATCTAATAATAAATCAAATTAACACTCTGAATTAATTAATAAAAAAAAATTAGGACACTACATTTAAAATATTTATAAGAATAACAGTACTTTTAAATTTCACCTGTTTTATATTATTTTATGAATTCACAAACAAACCCAAAGGAAAAAATATTAAGATAATATTAAAAAAGAGAACAATATACTTATAGATAATCCAGTATAGTATATTCTAGTATAAATGTAATTAAAATCCATCTAAAATTAATTAAAACATGTTTTATCCAATCTTTTAACATCGCCGTTTTAAAATTTTATATTTTTATTACCTTTAGAATTTAATAATTATTATATAGAGGCTATTCTAAAAATGTACCATCTGAAAGATTTTAAATTTAAGGTTCATTGAGCTACACGCATTTTGGTTTTATAATTTAAATGACATAATATTTTGTGTCAACGCAAGTTTTAGAACTTCGTAAATCCGTCTTCCTCGTCAAGGAGTAAATCTTTTATAACGAGCTTACTTCGAAATCCAATATGTCGATGATCAATTTTGCAATTCAAGTCTCACACAATTGTATTGAAACAGCCTGTTTAAGCCCGGTAATATTTATTTTGAAATATGGAATGAAATATTTTTGAAAGAATATATGATGGAGCATATTATGTTAGACGAGGAAAATATGAAAAGATAGAATAACAGCGATTATGACTGAGTCATGTAAAAGACTAATCAGCCTTAAGTTAATTGCTACTTTTTTGGTTATGTAGGAGATTATTTAGTCATGTGAAATATAATATATAAGCTAGAAGAGGATGGTAAAAAAAATATACGAGAAGAGATTAAAAGGCAACAGGAACAACAACAATCAAGTCTTTTGCATGATCATATAAATCAAATAATGGAGGATGGTATTCTAAAAATCGATGAGAGCGAATGAAAAGGTTTATGAAAATATGAAAGTGGAAGAGGCAAGAGTGGAGTTTGGAAGAGTGTCGCATTATTTTTCATTTTATCTAATCATGCGGGAAAACAACATGAGGATATTTAAGTTACTTAAAAGATTAATCGTGCTTATTAAGTACTAATTAATACTCAGTGAGGACATAGACTTAATAGTTGTGAATAGACATTATGTTTTTGATAAATTAACATATACGTTACGACTCCCCCTCTATCCTATCTACCTTTACCATCAGTCCTAATCTACAGATCACAGCGCAAAAGACGAAAAATTGGTCACCACCTCCAAAAAAAGAAATCTTCACTATCGAGTGTTATTAAAAAAAATCATCGAACTGAGTGGGTATTTCGGTGTATTTGAGGGTGTCACCATTTCGGCGTCTGTGGAATTCGATCATCGTTTCGGGTTTAGTAGAAGGAAAAGAAGATACTGCGGCAAGTGATGTTAAGCTTCCCTTTCCCTACCAACTCTTTCATATACAGTCCACTTTGGTATCATTTCCATTTGGTACACCTCCCAATTTACCCCGATCCCTACACGGGTCCAGCGATTCGTATCGGATTCGAGGTGATTATTGATTTTTTTTTAATTAATATTTTTCCTATTTTTAATATACCTACATTAGTATTAAATTATCAAAATAGCTTCTATAACCAAAAAAGCAAATGTATGAAAAAAGACAAGAGTGTATCTGGACAGAAGAGAGCTGGTGTTGTAACGATATTGGCCTATTCAAATAGACATTGCTGAAAAATTATACGAAAATATCTATCTGCTAAAAGCTCATGATAAGGAGAAGCCCCACAATTCATAAATACTCTATAATTAAATATCTGCCGGATAAGTAGGTGCGGGCCTTTATTATTTCTTATTAGCCTATTATTTCTGCACGCGGGCATGTAAAGCAGGCTTTATGTTATTTTATTCTGATGAAGCGAGCCAATCAAAAACGGTTGTCCGCGGAACGGATTCGGCCAATAAGAGGCATTCTGAGAGTTAGACTTTGACTTTTACACGCAAGTTGGAATCAAAGATGGCGGGAGATAGGGACTATTTTTAGGCGTTACAAATTAGAAAGCGGCACTTGAGTTTTCAGCTTGAAGGTCGGCCGAGGTTTTGTCGAGGAGAGTCCGAAGTAAGGAAGTTAATTTAACTGGACCGAGGAAGAAGCCGGAGGTTGATAATAATTCAAAGGAGAATTGGAACAGTGAACAGATAAGCATTTCCAATATTATTTATTTCTATTGCCTTTTATGTGTATTATATTTGGAACCTTATATTACTATGCGCTCATCAGATTTAATAATTCATAGTTTTGCGTGATAATCCAGCGGGCGTTCTTTCCTAATACTTGTGTAACTTTCAAATATGCGGAGGAATTTTGTGTTTTCTGTGCTGGCGATTGAATGCACGGATTTCTATATGATTTGTATTGTTTTGGAAATGATTGGGATCGGAGTATTTATGGGGTTTTGATATCACGATTGTCAGTGTGATATAAATTCAAATCGTACGAGGAATTTCCTACAAATAAT
>JADDOH010020377.1:0-18947 GCA_016648135.1 Agrypnia vestita | reverse complement strand
TATAATAAATAAATAAATAAAGCCTTTATTCACTGACCATTTTAACAATTTTAACATAAGTAAATAGAAAATGATACACTGAAATAGTAAGATATACACAAATACATGCGCACACATATATATATATATATATACATGTATACATATACACATACATACATATACATATATATACATACATATACATACATACACATATACACATACATATACATACATATACATATACATACACATAAATATACGTAGTAAATGTCATTTAAGCAGCCAGTTTGTTGGTCAGGTTGTCTCTCTGACATAGGCCTCCCCTAGTTTTTTCCACTCGTCTCTGTCGTGAGCTATTCTTCTCCATCCTTTTGGTAGGTCATCTTCCCATCTCTTGATTTGACGTCCTTTTTGTCTTTTTCCATTTCTGGGATACCATTCCATTACGTCTTTCGTCCACTTTTCTCTGCTTGTTCTCATAACATGACCAGTCCAGTTCCATTTGAGTTTTTTTACTTTTTGTATAACATCGCTAACTTTTGTCATTTCCTTATTTTTGTATTCGTCCACCTGTCATAAAGCCTTATGTTTAGCATACTCCGCTCCATGTTGCGTTGGCAAACTGCGAGTTTTTGGCTGTTTTTGCTCGTAGCAGGCCAAGTTTGGCACCCATAAGTGAGACACGGGAGAATGCACGTGTTGTATACTTTGCTTTTTACCGACATTGGTATTCTATCATTTTTCACTATTTCTTTTAGCGACCAGTACCGCTTCCAAGTATTGTTTACTCTTCTGTCGATTTCTTTTGAATATTGGTCTTTTATTGATATTAGTTGTCCTAAGTATACGTATTCTTCAACATATTCGATGCTTTCCTGTCCGATTTCTATGTTCTCCTTTGTTGTATTGTTTATCTGACCTTAGTCTTCGTTGGGTTCATTGTCAAACCTACTTTCCTGCTTTCATTGTCTAATTGCTGTAACATAGTTTGTAGCATGTCTGGTCTCTCTGCGAATATCACGATATCATCAGCGAATCTTAGGTGATTTAGGTTTGTTCCATTTACATTTATTCCGAAGTCTTCCCAATCTATATTTCTGAATATATTTTCTAACACGGCTGTGAAAATTTTAGTTAGTAAAATTTTAGGGACAGTCTAATTGTAAGTAAATATGCGCCTAAGTGGCGTATTTTTTACTTTTAGTTTTTACTCTTATATTTTATGCTTCATTCATACATACATTCTCTTATATTTTATGTGTCATATAACTGTGTGTGATGAAAGTCAAATCAGAAAAATTTAAGAAATGCAAACTTTGATATTGCATATTTCCAAAATTATTGGTCATGGTTGCTTGAACATTTTCGACTCGTTATCAAGGCAGGAATCCACCTGTATAGTTTTTGCTACTAGCTATGAGATACCCTCAATATGATAATCCGAAGTTTTAAGAAAATAAGTCAGAAATATTGACAAAAATGCAAGCTTTGTTGTTGTTTATCCCTGTAACTGTCGACATTTTATCCAAAGTGAAAATAATACATATTTTCTTTTCACCTTGAATAAAAGTTCGAATAAGTTTTTACTTCGTACACCGATGACCGGTGTCGGAGCCTTTAATAGCATATATTACTTATGACCAATTTCATCGACAAAAATCCCCTACGTGTAATTTTATTTTCGATGTTTGCTTTTAGCAAATATCGTCAATAATACGTCAATGACCTTTATTTATTTTTATAGCTAATAAACTAAAAAAAACATGTTTTTTGGCAAAAAGAAATATAACAATTATTTTTGGTCTTTTTTTTCAATTTTGGTGAAATACGTAACGTGATATTGATCGTTCAAATGAGACCTCTTTGATATTTATGGGACCTCTACATGGTTAGGTACTAGTAAATTAACACACGCGCCCATGCTTGGGTAGCATAAAAATTGAAATGGCTGCCATTTCATTATGGCTGGAGAAAAATTACATTGTAGGGGGTGTTTTATCGATGAAATTGGTCATATTTTATGCTATTAATTAAAGGCTCCGTCACGGACACTCTGTATGTGAAACCCGATAATTTTCTTCTGATAATTTTAGCAAAGTGAAAACAATATTGTTCGAAAAAGAAAAAATAATGACTATAAGGGCCGGTTGTAACAATTCTGTTTATATTAATCTTTTATCTAAAGCATATGTTTTTGCGTTTTCCATTAATCAAAGAATCCGTAAGAATTTAAATGCTTAAGTCCGGCGCCACACTTGGCGAATCTTCCATCGCGTCTTTGACGTCGCGTCAGATCCGCAACCGAAATTAGCAATCACATGCAATATTCCGTGCCGGCCTCAGTTTGGAACAAACACACGTGCGGACGATCCGTCGAATATGACGCGTTGCGTTTAAAAACATGAGAGGCGACGTCGCTGATTTCACGTTAAGCCATGTATTCACTAGGGGACAAATTGTCCCTCAACAGCACGCGCGGCATAGAGTCTACGTGACGTTGCAACGTCGTGCACTGTTCCGCGACGTCGCGCACAACATAGCGCGGCATTTCTACGTGCCGTGGCAACGTTGCCATGCGCACGGTACCCGAGCGAGGTCACTGCGACATTACGCCGCGCGTCAGTACCACGTGGTATATTTATAAGTGAATGCGCATGCGCCGTCAATGACATTAACGTGGGGAAACGAAATTGTTCTCCAACTCACCGCGTTCTACCAAAGTCTTACAATTTTGTGGGACACTTCAAACCGTGAATATAAAAATTAAAAATTAAATGGGCCAACAGCGTTGCTTAATATTGTCTTGCTTGGCTATGGAAGGCCCGATTATTTGTAATAAATTGTCAAAATCATTCATTCAAAGTCATTCGAGTGAAATTGACAAAAGGACCGTCAGACATTCGAAGATCGCATAGAATATCCATCATTCTTTGTCTTTGCAGTAAATGATTTCGCACCCACCACCTTTTTCTCCTCTTACGTTTCGGTAAACTCGTTAAAATAAATAGATGTGCAGCCGTCATCATAACCTCATCGGGCGACATTTCCGCGACAAGTGATATGTGAGTCCCGGTGCGTACACGTCAAATGACCGCGTCATTGTCCCCGAAACATGAGCGTAGATGTTGATGCGACATGCCGCGCGGAATGTTTCGCGATTTGTCCCCTAGTGAATACATGGCTTTAATGTAAGTTCCGCGGGCGGAGAACCGAACAGACGCCGAAGCGAGCGTTCCGCCAGCGGATCGATCGACGATCCGCTCCGTGTGTTCGATAATCGCATTTTTATGGAAAGAAATGTATGGAAAAAAAAGTGCGTTTCCTACGTCAAAGACACGGCGGGAGATATGCTTAGTGTGGACACTCACGCACACTAGCTCTTTCAATAATTTTCTAAATTTTAGACACATTTCAAAGTGAACTACATATTATCTTATCTGGAGCTTACCTAATTCAAAAGGGGGCGCCGCTCAACGGAATTACTTCACGATTCGATAAGATTGAATAATACCCACTTTTCCAAGGCCATGGTGGACGAATTTCTCACATCTCTGCTGAACAAACCCGTTTGGCATTTGGCAAATTTTTGATAAAAGTAAACTAATAAAAAATATCTAGCTTTGCCTACACCACTCACATAAAATTTAATTTTTAATATTATTGGAAACGACCATTCGGAGAAATCTTTGCAATAAACACGGCATTTATGACCTTTTCCTAGATTTATTCCTTTAGGTATATTTCACCAAAAAACTCTGGTATTGTTAACCGAACATATACAGGTTGTCTCGCAGTAAAAACTTCGGGATGTCATTCAATTTTAAATAGAAAGAGATAATAATAAAAAAGATAATAATAAAGACATCATAGTTTGCATTTTTCCGATATTTCTAAATTATTAAATAAGGTTGAAGATTGGTAGTTTTGAGTAGGTTGACCTATTGTATCAGATTGTACCGATGAACGATAACTGAGATCCAACTGTTGTGTAGTACCTACCTTCCGATGTTTCAAATCGCGAAAAATCAGATACAATCAGATGCAAACATTAATGGGGACTTTGAGGGTCCATTTCTCAAAACCACGAGTGCGAAAACACAAAAAAAAAAAGTTGGGAAAATATGTATCTATTAGTAAGCAAGACCCATAAAATAATGCTGCAAAAGTTTAATAAAAGTACGGCAAAGGCAGTATTGCATTAAAATGTCATTATTTCAAATGACAACATGATGTTGGTCAATGATCGTGCTAAACGCATTCACGGAAATTATCATAATAAAACAGTAAGGGGGGCATTTTTTAAGAAGTTTACTGCTTGACATTTAAAAAAAAATGGCGATATGGCTGCGCGCGTCAGCACATAACCAATTATGAGGTTTCAAAATAATTTGTTAATGCACAAGTTAATCAAAAAAATTATACGCTTTCTTTGCACATTCATATTGGTTTATTGACATCAACCATGCAGCATCATCAAAATATTAAACACGGTGTTTTAAAGTTTACAACAAATTTTCGAATCGCATGTTCTTCAGCTGTTTCTGTGACCCTTGCTTGTGAGTGATGTGATTATTGATTTAATATGAGTGACGTGATTATTAATTTCATTCTAAATAGCGACGACATCATGTCGAAAATGATTTGATAATGTATAGTCATCCACTTTACGTAAATTTTGATCAGAGCTAGTCGGAAAGTTGGCGAAAAATCAATTACAAGATTCCACCACAACAAACAAGCAACAGACAAAGATAGTTAAATAAAAGCATGTAAAAACATTAAGCATTGTACGCCGTAAACAATGATAACAAAAATAATTTTGTATGTGCAATTGTTACATAATTTTTCGAGGTGATGAGCAAGCAAAATTGAAAAAATTAACCAAGCAAATTTTTAGGTACGTCATAGCTAGGTACCTAGTAATGAGTCAAATGTTTCAAAATACAAAAACATCCAACAATGACCCATTTGTTACCATCATACATATAACTTATATTTGGTGTTTAGTGTATACTGTTTAATATCACAGCTCAATATAGACGGAATATTCTTATTTATATAGTTAGGTATAGGTCTTTTCGTATACCTACCTAAACTTGCAATTGAGTTAGTGTGGGTGGAGTGCGTAATACGCGCATTGTTTCGTTGTGTTAGTTTACGGATACGAGAAGGGCGTATATGAAAAAACCTATATTTACGCGCAAAATTTCTGTGACAAATGTCAATATGTCTGTCATTATAGCAAAAATATTTGCTTTAATTTAATATTTAGGCGCTTTGGGTAAAGATATCAATGGCTGTGTGTAAAAGAAACTAATTTCTATCAACTTTTAAAATGGTATTCGTATCTATTTTATAAAATATTCGTCACATCAAAATTGACCAAGTGTGCAATTTTGCACAGGGTGTAACAGAGCTAGTCCACAATACTTTACAGGAAGATTCCTGCTTTAATTATGAGTCGAAATGTTCAAGCAACTATGGTTATGGTTGATGTCGCATATCTCCATAACAAATAGTTATGGAGATATGCGACATCAAAATTTGCATTTTTTTCAATATTTCCGAATTATTTTTGTAAAATGTTGGACTATCATTACAGTAACTTTTATTGAGTACGAAAAATTCATTCGCTTTAATATAAGTCAAATAAAATTATAAAAACACAAAAGAAAAAATTAAAATTTAATTTTCTGCGAGGTTTTTATCATTTATTTGTATTAAAACGATTGAATTTTTCGTACTCGATATAAGTTACTATAATGGTTGTCCAACGTTTTACAAAAAATATTGAAAAAGTGCAAACTTTGATGTCACTATCTCCATAACTAAGGATTTTAGATCATAGTTGCTTGAACATTTTCGACTGGACCACCCCTGTTACATCCTGTATAAAAACGGTTTAGACATGAATGTTAAGATAGCTTCCAGATATATCACAAAAATTATATAAAATTAATATAATTTCAATAATAATCGATCATGACATATTACCTACACAATATTAAATTAAAGAGTTTTAAACTTACCGTTAGGAAATCGAAGCAAGCGGTGAACATGTAGATGATAATGTAAAGTCCGGCACAAAGTGGGGCCAACCAAAACGCGACGAATATTAGCAGCAGTAGCCATATTATGGAGTAGAGTACATTAGCCATGTTTTATTCTGAAAGTATTAAAAAATAATTAAACGTATATTCGAAGACTCCACAAACATAGAACGCGCGCTAGCGTTCGGAAACCAATTATTACTAGTGTTGCCCGCCGCTACCCTGCCTAGTAATAGTAACGTTCCATGGGTAGATATTTGCCGTCGGCAAACATGCGATAATTTTTTGATAAGACTTTTCAACAGGTTAGTCTAAGGTTACTGGGGAAATATTTCTGTCATCAGTCACAGAAGGTGACGAAAGTTAAAATACCTAAGTACGTGTGTATAGATAAGGTTTGTGATTGTGAAAAAATGCAGTCAAGTCATGATTTTATCCGCTTCCTTCTTTACTTCCTTGAATGCTTAATATATCTCATAATAATTTACCTGAATATCTACTAAAAAACAGTGAAAACGTATTTTTATTTTTTATTAAAACTAATGATTGTATTAGGTTATAACATGCCCACTACTCTTTCGTCTGTACATTCTAAAAATTGACGCATTTGAATAAAACGTTAAAAGTCACTGTAAAAACTCTCTTTTGTTTCCGCCTTATAGCCCACAGATAACATTTTTAAAAATGTGGAACCTACTCTTGCAATTTGCATTTATAAATATTGCGCAGGCCTGTCTAAACTTTAAGAACTGTTTTATAAACTAACCTTATACTTTGACCCATAAAAACAAAGTTTTCATTATAAATTCTTTATACAGAATATTTTTGAGTATGTCCAAACTTTTCAGAACAGAACTGTTTTTTTTTGTCACAGAGATATCATTAATCAATCAATGTATATATAGATGTCTCACAGAGACCAAACTGTATATTTTTTATGACATAGTATTCTATCATGGGTGGAAATGGCGAACGTTGCATATGTGTAAAATGATCACCTAAGCCAGCCGTACGATAGGTCGTAAGCCCTATGCACATCCAAAAACTTCTATACCTACTTTCCCATAAAAAATATACAGTTTCGTCGCTGTGAGACATCTATATATACATTGATTGATTTATAAATTCTTTATACGCTAGAAAAAGACCCGTATGTACAATTTTTCATTTGATGTCATTCAAACTCATTCAAACTTCTTCTCTGTATAGGATGGATGCTTTTAGGAACGTCTATTTTTTACCTTTACTGCTTTATCATAATGACGTCACCCAAGTGTGATTATTTAGGAACCTAGCCTTTCAAGCGGCGTCTTCTTGGAGAAAAAAATTAATATTGTTTGAAAATAATTCCAGATTTGGTGTAAAATAATTCTGTTTTCTCTTATAACTTTGCGAAAAAACAAATTAGAAAAAAAAGTAAAAACGCCAAAAGATTGGAAAGTAAAAACTCTGCATCAAAGTGCATCACTTCGGAACTTTTATTTTCAGCACACTCGATATAGCAGCACTCGTGCTCTATCGATTGCGCAATTTACATGTAAAATTGGCCAACGCGTCGCAGAGCAGCATTCAAAAATATAAAAAAACGGCAAAAAAAACTCTAAAGCGAATGCCATTCCGTGTTATTTAAAAAACATAGAATTTAGATTTTGGGTGGATATTAAAGAAACTGGAGGGGTTAAAAAAATTCGAAAAATGAGCAAAAGATGGCACCTCACATTATTATTCGAACGCGATACTCGATTTTTGAATTGCATTCAAACTATGCAAACAGTCACAGAAACATCGCGTTCGGTAAAAAAATCCCAAAAAGGGGGTTTATTTTTGTCACGCCGCGAGAAAGAGACGGATATAAACAAACATGCAAAAGAAAGACGGCCTGATTTTGCACCCTTCATATTTTCGATTTTTTCTTAAGCACCATGTTTAATTGCAAATCAAAAAGAGTCTAAAAATGAAAATAAAAATAAAATAAAATGAGAAGGATCCAGCGGGAGGGGGGTAGTGGGTGAGGTCCCGGAAAATAAAATAAAAATCAGGTCCCAAAGAGGGTTTCGGGAAAAGCTTTTATTTTCATTTGACGAAAACTCGCAAAGTGGTCTTTCGGATTAAAATGAAAAAAGCTGAAATTCGACTCAAATCTGAGGAGGAGAGACGTCTCGCGACGAATGTATTTCCCAAAGACGTCGGCGGGCTGCGACTGTTTGGGGAACTTTGTAATTTTTGGAATCGAGCTCTCGGTCGACGAGTTTTTTCGCGGAAAACGAAAACAGCCACAATAACCGTGCATACCGACAAAGCAGCCAAAATGCGTTGTCATCGACGTCGAGTCGACGTGCAAAATTTCAATTCGATTGGACGACGGGAAGTGTGTTAATTTTCAAGACATTTCCACGTTTAATTATTCCTTTTCCAACATCCAAGACATTTCCACGTTTAATTATTCCTTTTCTAACATCCAAGACATTTCCACATTTAATTATTCCTTTTCTAACATCCAAGACATTTCCACGTTTAATTATTCCTTTTCTAACATCCAAGACATTTCCACGTTTAATTATTCCTTTTCCAACATCCAAGACATTTCCACGTTTAATTATTCCTTTTCCAACATCCAAGATATTTCCACGTTTAATTATTCCTTTTCTAACATCCAAGACATTTCCACGTTTAATTATTCCTTTTCCAACATCCAAGACATTTCCACGTTTAATTATTCCTTTTCCAACATCCAAGACATTTCCACGTTTAATTATTCCTTTTCCAACATCCAAGACATTTCCACGTTTAATTATTCCTTTTCCAACATCCAAGACATTTCTACGTTTAATTATTCCTTTTCCAACATCCAAGACATTTCCACGTTTAATTATTCCTTTTCTAACATCCAAGACATTTCCACGTTTAATTATTCCTTTTCTAACATCCAAGACATTTCCACGTTTAATTATTCCTTTTCCAACATCCAAGACATTTCCACGTTTAATTATTCCTTTTCCAACATCCAAGACATTTCCACGTTTAATTATTCCTTTTCCAACATCCAAGACATTTCCACGTTTAATTATTCCTTTTCCAACTTCCAAAACATTTCCACGTTTAATTATTCCTTTTCCAAGTTCCAAGACATTTCTAAGATTAATTATTCACACACGTACAGTTGCCGTACTTCTTGAAAACTTCTTGAAAATTTTTGGCGTAGTGGGGGAATGCGCAGAAGACAAAATTTGGGTCTCGTTGGTGGAATGGTACATGCGCAAGCTTCCCCCCACTACACCGTAAAATTTCTAGATGTTTGCCGGCTACTGTACGGCGGCGAAACTAATATAAAGAATTTTAAAAAAAGGAAATTTTGAAAAACATGGATTCAATCTCAAACATAATTTTTATACACGTTCGAAGATTTTTATATAATCAATCAAAATACACAATTCTTTATGTAACATTGTCCGTCACCAACTCTACCAAATGGCGCTGTTTACACGCTAACACAAAACTACGATTTCGTGATTAATTTGTTGTGAAAGTTAAATTTTAATTGGAATTTTGCTAAAAACTGAAGCAAATTGGATCATAAGTCATTTGGATGACACAAAGTTCTGAGTTCATATTGTAATGTGTCTTAATGTAAAAAATAGCTTCATAGAAGAGAATTGTGTATAAAAAAGTAACCCATAAAATCCAAGTTTTTATTATACTCCCTTTCTTTGTAAAATATAACAACAATTAAAGACGAATTAAAACATATAACATAACACTAAACTTACAGTAATTTAATATATTTCTAAAATGTCAGATGTTTTGAGCTCTGATAAGAAACTTCATGCTTTGAAGATTAAATTCTAAAAACATTTGTCAGTCAATTTAGATTTTCGACATTCGTAGTGAAGTACCTATTATGCATACCGACGGAGTAATTCAAATTTAGAAAATATTCCGCTACGTTATCGGGCCGCCGTAATCAAACTTTTCTAATGATTCCAATTTGAAAAAACCAATAAAATTTCTAAAAATCCGAAATTGTACCATAATTATTAATTTTTTTAACGAAAATTTGATAGATCTTTTTGATCGTCGCCACGAGTCTACTTGCCAAGTTTCAGCTCGATTGTATCACGGGAAAAGGGTCAATCTGATTCTGACTAAATCATTTGACGCTGGAAATTCATAAGTTACGATATTGATGATAATTGAATCTATCAAAATCTTGACATCTCAAAACATCTGACATTTTAGAAATATATTAAATTTCTGTAAGTTTAGTGTTATGTTATGTTTTAATTCGTCTTTAATTATTGTTATATTTTACAAAGAAAGGGAGTTTAGTAAAAACTAGGTGTTTATGGGTTACTTTTTTAAAACAACACTAAAAGAGCTTTTTTTTAAATAACCTGCCAGGTTAGAGTGATACATATTTTTACAGTATGAAGAATTGTAGTCAGCTAATGAATAAGTTTTCTCGTGAATTGGGCAATGTTTTTTTTCCAAAGGTAAGTACAGTAGCCGGCAAACATCTTGAAATTCTACTGCGTAGTGGGGGGAAGTTTGCGCATCTACTTTTCCACCAACGAGACCCAAATTTCGTCTTCTGCGCATTCCCTATAATCAACGTCGGGTCTATTCATAACAAAAATTAGAATCGTGAAATTTTGTAGATGTGGCACTGGAAAAACTTATCTAAGATGTCGATTTTAACGAAATTCATGTAAGTGCCAATATCTTGAAACAAGCGATTTTTTACTAAGGTCTAATTTGATATTTTGGTAGGTCATGAGTTTGGCCTATTAGCCATGAAGGGGATGACGTTGATACTTGGGACGCTCTTTATCTCTTTAGAGTATTCTATAGATCCAAATAACTTGGTCATGTAAACAAGAACAGGGCCTAACAGCAATAATCGAAAGGCGATTAATTTCAACTTTAAAAAATGAAAATGGGTTTTCGACAAAAAACAGAATTCGGTTTTCAGTAAAAAAAATCCTTATCGTCTCTCTGAAACGTGATTGCCCGAATTGATTTCATAATCTAGAATAAATAGAAGGTCAAAGAATTTTGTTGAATTGACTATTTTACATCGTGTTTGATTTCGAATGATAAAAGATGTTCTCAGGCCTTCCTGGCCATTCAGAATCTTCTGTGTGTAGTTTTCTGAGATATTATGCCGTGTATATCTGATATAAGTTTCGTGTATAAACGCCAGAATATCTCAGAAAATTACACACAGAAGATTGTTTTGATTCTTTAAAATAAACCGGTTGAAGCTACAAACATGTTTTCTCGTAACTGAGATGCAGTTTCGCGCCATTTGCGTAGTCGCGTAAAATTTAAGTTTGCGGGGATACAAAATACTAACATTTAATAAAATATACATCAGATATTATTATTTTTACTTGCTGTTTATTTTTTTGCATAGTTAAAAATACATCGTTTATACAAGACGTCAAAAAATTACAACGGCAGTAATTTTAATATGTTAAAATAACTCACGATTACTTATATTCTAAGACACTAAAAACATATTATATCAAACCTTAGCACTCACTTTGAATAAGATAATACTTTCTCACAAACGGCGGCAAATCACAAATAAACACGAAAAAACGCCACGAAAAAGTGAAGAACTATTGAAAATAACGTAAGCGCTCACTTGTCAACAAGTTTACGCCTAGAATCAGAATGTGAATGAACTTTCCGAGCTAGTAGGAACTAGGAACCTCAACACGCCTACTTCTTCGCAGCAGTGAAGTGCGTACCTACGCGCGGCCATCTATACTCGTTTTCCACAATGTGTTCGTAGTGATTGCCTACAGCTATATAAATATAGTCAAGGAATGCGCTCCAAGACGGGCGCTGCATTATAACGTTGCAACGCCTTTGGTCCGCTTACCATTAACCACGCGAGACAAAAATAGAACGGCAAAACAATCGTGTCACGCGACTTAAACAAGCCTGTTAATCGTATCAGGATTAATTTGAAATAGTTTTATGGGTTCCATTATATTTTACCGCGTTTTTAAGAATCTAGAAAATAATGGAAAGAGAGTCATGTCATCACCCGTGGGCGCGGCGCCCGCCATAAAATGAGGTGTGTTCGTACTCCGAATGCAACGGAATGGAGCGAGGTTTTGCGAGCACGTTCTCCCATATTTTTACTTCCGTGTCCCCATCACAATTAATACAATATTTAAAATACTTTTTAAAAAATGGATAAGGAATACACTATTAAGATTGTTATAGATGTGTCACAGAGACGAAATTAGTATTTTTATAGGAAAGTAGGTATGGAAGTCTTTGGGTTTACGTAGGGCTTACAACCTATCGTACGGCTGGCTTAATATAAAATAGCACTTCTATCAACATTTTGGAAGTTGTATATATGTATTTAAATTTTACAACCTGTTTCATATGTGTGTTGTAATAATTATTAGCGCCACCGGCATCCAAAGCTTTTTCATTCCCCTTAATTAACCACAGATGTCACTAATGAGATATCTATTTTTATGATTGGATTTTTTTTAGCAATATCCTTTATAGGTGTAATGAGTACGATAGGTCGTAAGCCCTATGAACATCCAAAAACTTACATACCTATTTTCCCATAAAAATATAATTTTGTATCTGTGAGACATCTTTAATATATCTTGAACTGTACACAAACAAACATCCAGTAGGTACCTACTGTGTTCTGAAAAATTTGGACAAACTCAAAATATTATAAATACACTTATTTGTGGCATCTCTTATTTACTTTAATTACCTATTAAGAAAAAAAAACATTTTTGTAATCTTATTTTTCATCCTGAATAATTAATTACCCAAGTACATTTTTAAGGAAGTACATACCTACCTACATTATCAAAAATTTGAATGTTGGATTTATTTATATATGCAGAGTGTCTCCTAGCTAGAAGCAATAACTTCTGGGAGTCTTCTTCATTCAGTTTTGAAGAGAAAATATTCTTTACACTTCGGGTGAAATGTCGACAGTTACGGATGTAAGCGACGTCAAAGTTAGCATTTTTTTCAATGTTTCTCACTTGTTTCTCGTAAAACGTTAGACTATTACTACAGTAACTTATAAGGAATATTAAAAATGAATTCGCTTTAAAGTCAAATAAAATAACAAAGAATACTACAAAATAATATTTTTCAAATTTCTGCAAGGTTTTAATAATTTTATTTGACTTATATCAAAGAGAGTAAGTTTTTAATATTTTATATAAATTACTTTCATGATAGTCTAACGTTTTATAAAAGAATAAGTTAGAAATATCGAAAAAAATGCAATCTTTGATGTCGCTTATCTCCGTAACTGTCGATATTTCACGCACAGTGTAAATAATATTTTCCACTAAAAATTGAATGATAAAGACTCCCTGGAAGTTATTGCTACTAACTACAAGACGCCCTGTAGTATATTTTTCACATAAACAATACGTTTTACGTACCTAAGATGTTATTGGGTTTAAAACAATCAATTATGTATAATATATGAGTATTTACTATAATAGTATTTTTTTAAATGTTATATTATTATTTTTGAAATACGCATAGGAACGATGTATCGCTCGGTCTGCTCAGCATCTTAAAAACAGGAAAAAAAAAGCTGAAAAAAAATATAAAAAAATCCAGTAGTCTAGAATTCTGTTAAGTAATATTGAATAACTAATCGATACACACATAAAACAAATAATAAATTCAAACATTAAAAATCTAAACCGGCTCAAATCTTCCCAATAATGGGTCCCGACTGTTAAAGTCGCAATGTTCCGCATTAGACTTTATTATTTGTTTTATGTGTGTATCGATCATGAAACTATTTCAAGGGTGTAATTATTCAATATTACTTAACAGAATTGTAGACCACTGGACTTGCTTTTGTTTATTTTCAGTTTTTATTTAAAGTTCACTTTTTACGCAGTCGGTTTTTTTAATTAACTTTTTATTTAGGATTATAAGACGGTAAATTTTACTATTCTTTATTCCTAATTAGGTTATATCTCACTGGTCGTTAAAATTATCTTTCAAAGCAGTAAAGTTCTGGATTTGTCATTCGATTTTAAGAATTATATTATGATAATTACGTTTCACGTTAATAAGACCCATTATGCGATTATATAAAAACTTTAATTTTATTATAAGTATTGAAAATTTAAGTGAGAATAGTTGCTAACCAACTTTAAATCGTTATAGATCTTAAATGGTCATTCGAAATGAAAAATGATAAGAGAAACTTAAAGATGATTTTCAAATACCTATTCAATGAACAACACAAGCGCAGAACATGGTTCGTCGACTTTTATTTCTTTCTTTTTCACAATATGGCGTTTGGTTGTCGACATATTAAATTATGTTTATCTACTGTCATGTCTTTAGTGACACTCGCAAGATTTAATACAAATCGACAAAACAAACATACATACATACATAGGCTGATAAACACATAATCCTCCTTTGCGTCGCGCAGTCGGGTATTAAAAATAGAGGATTGGATAATCTATGATTACTACATTGAAAGTTAACAATAGCATAGGTACCTGCTTGCGGCCTCTAAAACCCACGGAGCCCAGGTTTTTTATAGTGGTTCGATATCTAATAACTGATAAAATTCCAATCGATATTTCGTAGAAACTATTGAGACGTGACGCTAAACATCAACAGGCAAATATCTCGAGAGTAATTTTCCAACTCTCACATCAACATTCGTCGTTTCTATTTGACTAATAATAATTGTAGGTACTAAGCGACACAAAGTTTGCATATTTTCCAATATTTCTGACTTATCATCTGTAAAATGTTAGACAATCATAACGGTAATCTATATCAAATATTACAATTTTATTCGCTTTGATACAAGTCAAATAAAATGATTAATAGCTTGCAAAAAAATCTGGTTCAAATTTCTTCAATAGCCAGTTACGTGGAGAATTAAGTATTTCTTTTTGCTTTTTATACCTCGTTATTTTATACATATCATAATTTTTTCACCATTTGGTAGCGCGTAGGTACATGTTGCATAGAGTTGCATTTAGAATGATATATTACTTTTGTAGGGCGTGGACATTTTGGGTGTACGGGAATTCCTTTGGCAGAGCTATGTATATATGTAACTTGCGATACCATTGAGATAAGAAGATTGCTGGGAAACGTAGAACGAGAGAAGCGTGGAGAAGGTTGATGAAGTCCCGTGTCTTGTAGAGCGTAGACACAAACTGATATAAATAATAACACTTCGATGTTATCGCTAAAAAGAGCAGTTTATAATTTTCATTATTTTTTAGATCACTAGGCGTAAGATAGGCAATAAAAGAACCAATCGGTAATGATGCGTACCTAATGATTAGCGAGGGAAACACGAAAACATTGTAGGTACGAGTATTTGCGCACCAGGACTTGCCCTAAATTAGTAATCCATCAGATCCGAATACAATTGAAAATATAAATGATACATGAGTGCATGTCACGAGGCGATTACTCGAATCGGCACTCCGCGTTATCACTTCGAACAAACGGATGCTTTATGACATAAAAAATTTTGTCAGGGTCTATCCGACCCTAAAGCGATATATATTATTTTAATATTTTTCCCTGTATAGCCAATCTAATTAATATTAGAAGTTTTTTAAGCTAGGTTCTATTAAAACCACTACAGTGGAAACCCTACACTGATGAGCCGTTGAAAGAGGTGTTTTATCACTACACTTACATAATAATTACTAATTACAATGAATTGAAAGTAGGTACACACATACCTCTCTTCAATTTCATCAAAGTTTCTTTTGATTTAATAGTTTCTTTTAAAATAAGTCATTGTAAATGTGATAATTTTATAAAAAAAAACATTTTTACCGGTAGGTACCTACTTATAACTATCCAAAAAGTATTCGTTCACTGTAAAATAAGGACACACAGTCACACGTTGTAATTATTCCACAATGCTAACAATAGCGGTAGTTTTCGCGAAAAGAGATTAGTACTGTACGAGGCGGCAAGGAATACTGAATACTGAAGAGTTGATTGCGGTTATTTTTCCGTTTGTTTACTGTAGATAAAGGCGACCGTCGCGTCAGATGCTGACAATCGGCATTAAGAAACATTGCGTTATTAAACAGATAAATAACACCTCTCGAACCTTGAAACTTCACGTGGGTGCCTACGTATCTATTTTGCCGAGAACAATAATCACCATGTCACCCGATATTTTGAAATGCATGCCCACTGCGCATACACAATGATTGTTTTTTATACATATTAATACATCTACGCGTACGCCATAAGCGCAGACATATGTGATGCAATTGAAGCAGGTAGTTATTTCTGTCGCAGATGTCATGGAGATCTTAGGATTGCTCATTGGATGAAATTATTTATGTCGTTAAAGTTTTGCCGGAAACAAAATTAACTCGGCGAAAAATCTCTGTGTGTATTCGCATCGCTGACAACATCTTCATAAAACAACTGCTTTTCAGTATTTAATAGTTATTTTAACTAACTAACTTACCATCACGCCGTTTTAGGAGAGGATGGAGCGCCTTCTGTTCTGACACAAAATGACCTTCGCCTCATCTCGTAGATTTTTGAGGCTTAATTAATCAGACTATTTCAGCGGCTCAACTACGCTCGATGAAGTGATAGAAAATCAAAACGCCTAAATAAAAAAATTCACATGTTTACCATCATCATAGACAAGTACTGTCTGAGTCCAGTGACTGTATTTAGAAAACTTCGGCAGTGAAAATCTCTTACAGCAGAAGAGAACTTTAAAAGCACTCCAGATATCGTCAGTGCTTACCAAGTCGATTTGAAAGAAAGACTTGGCCATGTACTTGAGTACTTAACCTTTTTCTTGTTCTAGATCAGCGTTTCCCAACCTTTTTTGGCTCGCGTACCAAAATAGTAAGAATATTGATGTGACACGAATTCCGTGTTCGCATCTCAGTTTAAAAAAAAAAATTGTACCACTTCATAAAAATGATTGTATTTCGAGAAATTTGTTATTCTATTTGAATTATAAATTTAATAGGGTGACTATTTCCCAGAACTCAATTTATTTAAGTTTTTAAAAAATTCCAAAGGTTTTATTTTTTCTGATAAAAATGAGAAATTTGAACTTTACATATCACAATGTTTTTTTTTTAAATAAAAGGTGCCGAAGCTCATTTCTTGTCGAAATTCAAAACCAGGACATTTAAAGAAGTATTTTTTAACAACTAATTTTTATTAAAAAAAATACATAAAATTAAATCAAATTATTTGTATAAAAAAGAAATTAAATGCGCCGCAGGCAATTTTTTTCCAAAAATTACTGATATTAATGGAAAATATATCTATATAAAATAAATTAAACACGGTAAATGTAAAAAAAAAATCTGATGTAAACGAGACAAATTACACTACAAAATCACAGCAGCGCTTCAGGCGAAATTTTTGTTTGAAATATAATAATATTAATGAAATTGTATTTAAAAATATTTTTATTACCGAAATTTTCCATTTATTATCGAAAATAATAGTTATGAAAGTGTTGCTTAAGATTATAACACATTGTTATCCAGTTATAAGTTTAATTTTTAAACAAATTTTATGAAAATATAAGCACTATAATATAAGCAAAATAAATTTAATGAAATCCTTGTGCTTGTTTCGAAGAACATGATTTTTAAAAAATTGGTTCAAAAGATGTGAGATATACCCTTAAATTATTAATTAAAATTATAGGAATTATAGGAAAAATACAATAGTTTAAATGATATTTTTATGACTATTTTTTTTTACTTTTTATGTCGGCTATTACTGATTATTTTTCGCGTCTGTTACTAAGCGGGAGCCTTCTTTTTTGGAAATGGAGCACCAGGTATCTTTCCACCTTTTTGGCGGTCTTCCTGGTTTGCCAAGTCCCATGGGTAGGTAGGTATATATGGACGACCCCATGGATAATTCTTATATTATCTATCCTATCCACGTGATCTCTCATGTACCGCCGTCTCTTCCTGCCCCATATCACTATATCTTCTGTCTGACAGGTCTCTCTTTTTCAGAGTTTCTTATCCTTTCCCTGAAAGTGCTTCCGGCTATAGTGCGCAGTAGGTACCTACTTTCATCTCAGACGTCCGAAATTTTGGTCCTAACTGTGTCAGCCCTAGTTTCAATGTCATAATGAGCCTGAACAGGTTTTGTCGATTCGGGCCTTGCTATCTGTCAGCATGTGCTTATTCCTCCATATTCTCCTTTAAGCAGCCCTATACGCAGCCGGAATGCTCCCTAACTTCATTGATCACCCTAAGATCACCGTGACCAATTTTTATTTTTATTTTTTATTTTTCGCTTCAACAGGTCAAGAGGCCTAATTACAGAAGCGAAACACATCACAAAATACCCAGGCTTGAGTAAATCACATAGATTAATTGTGATCTCACCGGGAATCGAACCCGGAACCCTCACCTCGGTTTGAGAAGCCCGTGTCATGCTCACTGGGCTACGAGGGCCACCAATTCTCAACTCTCAGATATTTAAATCGCACACCTATTATTATCTAGTACTTGTTTATTTATCTAGTACTTAACGGAACTAGTTAAAACAAACGTGACTGCTGCTATTGCCAACAAAAATCTCTGGAACAGCAATTTCATGGAAAATTCATAAAAGTCGTATTTTCCAAATGTGGAAATAGTCTTCAACATTCACTCGTCTGTAATAATTCCTTACTGTAGCGAAAAAAGTTACTTTCGGTATTAAAGCGTATAAATGAGTTAAGGAAGATAATTAGACAAAATCGTCTAAATAATCTATTTATTTATTTATTTATTTATTTATTTATTTATTTATTTATTTATTTATCTGTCTGTCTGTCTGTCTGTCTGTCTGTCTGTCTGTCTGTCTGTCTGTCTGTCTGTCTGTCTGTCTGTCTGTCTG